>BQNB010064199.1:15167-35409 GCA_026074375.1 Tanacetum coccineum
CAAGATAATATAATCCAAGTGTGGATTAGATCATGCATCTAGGAGCTGAGATCTTAAGTTTAATCACAATATGTTTTTTTATTAAATTAAGATAACTCCTGAGTATATCTGGCATCAAGTGGGAGCACTATGTTTTTTCCTTGAAATTCATTTATTGTGTAACAAATTAAAGTTATCATTCCATCTAAGATAAATGTTAATCCTTGAGATTGGAATGAAACTTCGCTTGGGAATTTTAGGAAATTAAACAAACGACCTTGGAATGCATGTTTAATGAAATAAACATATGCGGAAATTAAGTCCAACACAATGCAATACATCATTGAAGCAAGTCTTAAATGATATATTTCACTTGAGATAATTTAATACATGAATGGAGACCTTGTGTTTTTAACGAAGGATTCATCATGTATATCTTATATTGTGTATAAGACTAGTTGTTACTTTTGCACGAGAGCAAGATGAGCTAACAACAACAGTATCTAATTGAGAGTATTTAGATGACTGATAACAACAGTATCTAATTGAGAGTGATTTAGATGACTGTTAAAACAAATGTTTACGAATATTTAGATGACTGATAACAACAGTATCTAATTGAGAGTATTTAGATGACTGATAACAACAGTATCTAATTGAGAGTGATTTAGATGACTGTTAAAACAAATGTTTACGAATATTTAGATGACTGATAACAACAGTATCTAATTGAGAGTATTTAGATGACTGATAACAACAGTATCTAATTGAGAGTGATTTAGATGACTGTTAAAACAAATGTTTACGAATATTTAGATGACTGATAACAACAGTATCTAATTGAGAGTATTTAGATGACTGATAACAACAGTATCTAATTGAGAGTGATTTAGATGACTGTTAAAACAAATGTTTACGAATTAAATAAGGCATAGTGTTGTTTATGTACACATGATGCTAGAGAATAATTAATTCTAGTTGAAGTAGGATTTCATCATTTATGATAAATCTGCTAACTAGATATGCTCAGCTAAGAGCATTGTTGCATTACACATTAAAGAATGAGGATACTTTACATTTTAAGAAACTGTAAAGATGACTGTCTCAGATAGGTATGTTGCTGACATTAAATACCTCATAAAAGGTACTGTCACATTTCCATACTATGATTCTTGCAATAGTATGCAAATATACATACGACACTCATCATAGCGTTCAAATTCTTCACAAATTTGTGAATTTGAAACAAGTATTCATAAAGTTTACTCAAATAACTATTTAGTTGTCTTGTAAAGAAAAAGCTTGAAATGAATTGATATATTGGACTTCAACTTGCTAATTAGTTTCATGCATATTTGTTTTTTTAGTATTTGGATAATTGGGATGTAAGACAATTTTTACTTTCTGATGAATGAAGATACGTGGTATTTGTTATTCATACATATAATAATTGTTATCCTGTATTTGCATGTTTAATCCTTGAATGATTTATCATTCTAAACATGTCCATTGTCGGTTAACAATATGGGAGTATTGTTACATAAGACAAATGTGAGTGTTGGTTATATTCTTTGAATATATGGATGGTTCCCGCCAAACTCATATGTTATTCACAAGAGATGCATATTGGACACCCCAACCTTCGAAAATGATCGATTCAACCTCTGATAAAAAAGATATACCTTGGTTATATTTCATCTCTTCAACAAGTTTAGTAATGAGCATAACGGCCTTATTGTTTCGATGGAGAGGAACCATGATTAGCTTTTCGGGAAATTTCCCAAACGAACATATCAATTAAATCTTTCAATTTCTTATTTTACTATGTTCAACTCTATGTATCCTCGATCCGTAAGAAAAAATAAGTACATTGAATGTACAGAAAATGCTATAAAAACGAGTCTTCTCTTATCCGTATTAACAGCTACTTATAGGAGGAAATGTTTTTATGCGGTGCTAACGATTTAATAACTATCTTTGTAGCTCAAGAATGTTTCAGTTTATGCTCTGTTAGCCTCAATTTATTGAGTCGAACAAGGAAGTTCGGTCACTCTACGATGTAGCTTCGGTCTTTAATTAGTTAATGTTGTAATAGGATAATATCGGGAATCGGGCTCGATAGTTAAACTACATATTGTATATGTTTCGGGTCTAAATCCCAAGCAAAAACCCATCCGGGTCCAGTTAAAAATATCTCCCGCGTCACTTTTTAAGTGTCGGGGCTAAGATAAGAACTTTTTCCACTTGGCAAAATTTAAGTTGTAGAAATTGTGTATTTTTTGATGATTTGTGGCTGGTGGTGCGGGGGGGGGGGGGGGGGGGGGGATGGGGGGGTTCAAATATCTAAAATATCTTTTCACATTTCCTCTCTCGAATTCCTCTCTTCTTTCTCTCTCTAGAACAAATTTCTTTCGCTCCTATCTATGTTTCGATTTATCGGATCGATTGTGTGGTATATGAAGTGTTAACGGGATCCTACAATTGGCATCAGACTACGTGTGATCGTGTTGATTCGTGTGTTCAACAGGATCAAATTCGTGGGTCAAAAGAAGAATCATAAGAAAAAAAACAAACGTGAATTTTTGTGCTTAGATGTGTGAATGTTTATGTTATTAAGCAAGATCTAGGCAAAAGGTAGCTAATTTGCAAGAGAAATCAGTTAAAAAGATCAAAAAAGGGTTGATTAAGAGCGATTTTTTTTTTTCTTTTATTTATTTAATTATTTTTTTTTTTTTTTTTTTTATTTTTTTTTTTTTTTTTTTTTTTTTTTTTTTTTTTATTTTTGATTTTTTTTGTTTCAATATTTTTTTTTTTATTTTTATTTTTTTTTTTTTTTTGTTATTTTTTTTTTTTTATTTTTTTGTTATTTTTTTTTTTTTTTTTTTTTTTTTTTTTTTTTTTTTTGGGGGGTTGTTTGTTTTTGTTGGGGGGGGGGGGGGGGGGGGGGGGGGGGGGGGGGGGTTATTTTTTTTTTTTTTTTTTTTTTTTTTTTTTTTATTTGGTGGAAAAAGGTCATATTTTTCGTCGTTGCGTTTTGACTCTCTGACTAAATTCATATGTGGCGTTTTGGATTTTCTTCTTGTTGCGTGTGGATTTTTTTATTAAACAAGTTCAAAACGCAATCATTGCATTTTGGTTAGGAAGAAATTGGTTAAAATTTTAAAAATAATCAAACTACTATTGACGGAATTTGGTTGGGAGGGGTGGAGTGGTTGGCGGTTGTTGTGGTGAGTGGTGTGGGGGTGTGTGAGGGGAGTCTTCAGAGGTGGTGGGGGAGGGGGGGGGGCTGGGTGGGGTCGGTGTTTGGGAGCGGCGGGGGGATAGGGTTGCGTTTTTGATCATTGCGTTTTGACCATGCGATTTTCACAATTGCGTTTTGACCCTTGCGTTTTGACACATTCGTTTGCTTAAATTTTATTGTTCGTTTTTGACCAAATCACAACCACGGCCTTTACTGCGTTTTGATAAAGTTCATGCGTTTTTGATTCCAAAAAGCACTGATGCGTTTTGTTAAAATAGCATTGTCGTTATGTCCTAGAAATCTTGTTTGAAGAAAGGGTTTCCATTAAAACAACCATAAAAACTTTTGACCGTAGTCCGTTTCAGAACCCATGACCACTCAAATCTAAGAAAACACGTGGACCGGATTTACCTGTAACCCCCCTTTAGTATGGTTAAGGATTTTTCGATGCCCAAAACCATCGATTACTATGAATTTGATTGACATTTTTTTTCAAGTTTTTTGGAATTTGTGGTTACACTTTTTTTTTTTCTAGCTCACGACACCAACGGTATATTATAGCACGTTTCAGTTGTGGTGTGTGAGGCCAGATAGACGCGGAGGCAGGCAGCGTGTGGCGGGCGTAGGGGGAGCGCGGGCAGAGGCGCGCGAGCGTGAGGCGCTGAGAGCGAGCGAGTGTTAAATCATTGGCCGCTGATTCCGAATCATTCATTCACGGTTATCTAGTGATCTTGTAAAATCCCGTTAAATCATTTTTCCGTATTTTTGACATAGACCGAGTAAAATCCCGTGAACGTGAATTGCTTACACAACCACAATTTCAATCACATCATATCCCACTTAAGATCCAACAAAATCATTCACACTTCATAATTCATAACTATTCATTCATCATGTCTACTCCAGTCAACACATCCTCAACAGATAGCCAAATGCACAACAATATCATGGCAGCTGGTTCAAAAGATCGTCCACCGATGCTTGGAACCGGAAGATATACTCAGTGGCGTTCACTTTTCTAATACGTCGAGACGCGCGAGCGCGCGCGGTACTCAGGGTGATTATCGAGAAATTGCATCATTGAAGGTCCATATACGTGCCGAGGAGCGCGACGTGACTGGCATTGCCCGCCGGTGAGGGGGTGGAAGCAGCAGAGAACAAAGTCTAAATCTACCATAGCTGCACATGAAGAAGCTGATACAATACACTACATGACAACAGAGAACAAACATTACTTCAAGCTTAAAAGGAAGCCAATATTTTCTTGATTTTGACAGTATAGGAGATGAAATTACTCAACTGTTGAAGCAACAACACAGCAAAGAGATGTTGACAAGCCATTAGAGGCTACAACAAGTGAATCGTTGAACGTACAAGATGTAAAGTACCATCATTCTGGGAATTTGGGAAGTTTTACTTCTCGAGATGGAGAATCCATGAGTCCCTAATTACTCACTAGTTTGTATAAACTGATTAATGAGTTGACAAGGAAACAACTTGCAAGTTCATTCACCAATGCAAGTGAATGTTTACTTTCTTCAACAACTTTCAACCAGAATGGGTTCGAGATTTATGACGGTTTGTTCAAGCAGATACAGGAAATAAAGACACAGTCTCATATCACAAGCTATTTGACATCTTAAGCATTTCAAAACAAGTTTAAATGATATCCGTTCTTGAGAGATTAGCCAGAAGTGGACAAACCATAAGCACACTTGCGCTGCTCAACCATATACAGAATAACACTATCAGGACCAAAACCTCAAAGATCGAATGCTCCATCATACATCAATCTCTTCCACACGACCAAGTGCTCTACCATACACAAATGCAAGAGATCGCCAAACCAGTTACTCCTCAATCTGAGTCGTTTCTGATGAATAACATGATCCCGAACAAGCACGAGGGATAAAGAAATGAAAAAGAACTTGGCACTTCCTAGCTAAGTACTTCAAGAAGTTGTACAAACCTACCAACAACAACCTTCGAACTTCTCAAACTCTAGAACAAACTGAAGATACTACAACCAAGTATAAACAAACGACAATCATTCAGGGAAGTTTGAAATCAAAGGACGCTGACAGTTGTTGGGGCTAGGCAAACATCTAGCAGTCCGGTATTAGCAACCAAATCGTATACAGTGGCTTAAACTGCAAGGGATTTGGACACCATGCCAGGAATTGCAGGAAGCCAAAGCGGGTTAAAGACTACGCTATCACAAGTAGAAGAAGATGAGTGGTGAAACTAGCTTGAACAAGGTGTTCCACTTCAAGCTGACAAGCTGATTGGCTAGACAGACAACGATGAAGAGATTGATGAACAAGAATTCGAAAGCCACATTATAGTTACATGGCAAAGATTTCCAGGAGGTCTCACCTAAGAAACCAGTTCTACAAAGTCAGCCATGAACATTACAAAAGCCATGATGAAAATGAGTGTTTGCCAATATGAAACGACCATTCTGACAAACCTGAATCCATTAACGACCACATAAGTTTTAGGAGAAGGATGATAGCAATGTCATACCTTATGTCATCACAAATAGATACAAATGATAATCGGTTTGATCAAAATGCGGCTGAATGTGTTGATGAGCGTGCTGCGCATGCTAATTAAATTGCTAATTTGACACTATGATACTGAGGAAAACAAAAACTATATTTAAAGCAATTAAAGAAAGCAAACTCATCATTAACTCAAGAACCTAAGGAGAGGCACAACTAACCTTGAGAGATCAAGTAGGGCTCTGGGGGAGGCTACTAGCAGTCGGGATAATTTCACTGAATTCACATTCAAACCAAACAGACTGATGCTTGAGAAGTACACGACCTTAATGACTCTAACGAGTGATTATAAAATACTCCAAACAAAGTTAAATGACACTCTAGGACTATTAGAATATAAAAGACATAGACATACAAGAGTTTATAAAACTAAAAAACCTATGAAATTTCCGTGTCAATCAGAAACACGAGAGAGCTAGTCAAAAAGAGTCTGTAAAAAGGTCACAATTGAAGGTCAACTTACAAACGATACAACTAAGGTTATTTCGGATTTAGAAGGTTAAGGAAGGAAAAGACATTGAACACATGATTTGAAAATGGACCAACAAATAAAGATATTAAATGAAAATTCTTTATAAACGCATCAGTCAATCCAGACATCACATGTTAGCACCCCAAATGCGCACAAAATAATGTAAATCAACATTTGCTAATTCCAAAGTACCTCAAGTCAAGCACAATCTGAAAAGCCTTGTTTTGTATGAATCCCCATAAACTAATACTATCTGATCCCTGCAAACAGATATGCCCCAATGGGGAGAGAGACAGTGAACTCTTACAAAAGGAGAGTAGATACAAAATTGGAGATAGTGACACAAGTGAAACCATATATTACACCATCAAAAACTCTTAATGAAACTTTCAAACCACCATCCAAAACCTACATGATCATTGGAACGCCTAAAGAATTAGGAAGACAATGTGAGAAAAAACGTTGTTAGGACAAATGCCAAACATTGCAAAAACGTTAGCCTTCTACCATTCAAAATCCCATTAGAAAAGAATACAACATTCTAACGAAATGAGACAAACAACTTCAATCATTTTAGAACAATTTGTCAACAAACTTGGGTCTAATCATAACTAATAGGAGCATTATCTAACCCAAATTGCTAAGAGACTATATAATTTTTGAATCAAAATGTATATTAATCGCCTCTATGTCAAACAAAACTATACTGGACAGTCTTGTATGTACATGAAAACAAAAAAGAAAATGAATGACGATTTGGAGTACGTAAATCCCATGAAAAGGAATTGACGAACTTTAATCAGAAAGATGCTGAATTTTCCAAACATATCTGATAATACTTCACGAAGAGTGATTGTCTACAGAATGTTCCATGTTCCATATTATGCATTCTATGTCTCATTTAAAATGCTAAATACCGAATTACAATGCATGTAATCTTCAGAAAGTCAAAGAATGTGATGTCTTGCACAAAAGCATTCGAAACAAACTGAATCAATTGATAACGAATGTTCATAATAAGCTTTAAAAGAGTTATGCTAAACTTGAAAAACCACTTCGATTTCTCTTGGAACTTTCTTTACACCATTGTAAAGAACCGATGAAAAACCAACCAATTTGCAAGAAAATGCTTCAAATGTATTTCGAAAAGAACGTGAACAAATACAAGAAATACAAGCATTTAAAAGCTCAAATGCCAAGACAATACATGGGATAAAAGAGTTAAAGACACACATTCTGGTACAAAGGAAAGTCTGTGGAAACTCAGTTTGATAAACCATCTGTTTGTTCGACAACCAAATGCTCAACAGAATAAAAGAGGGAATTTCCCAAACCATCAGTTTAGGAAAACCGACTTCCTTTAATCAAATCTCCTGACATAAAAGTTTTTCAACGAAACAGCAGGTTAATAAAAAACTAATCGTGTCGTATTGGTTTATTTAAACCAGTCACTAAACAAGATTTGCACTCAAAAAGAAACCAAGCGGGTTTCGAACACAAATGTGCTTAACCCAGGGAATAGTATCGAATTGTGCCACCACTCACAACACAAACTAAACACCACAGTTGCCCATGCTTCTAGGACTACTAATCCTTACATGTCTAAATCTTCAAGGATTAATTTACACTACAAGAGTTAGCAGACCACAAGCATAAGTTCTAATTCAAGTTTCAAGAAAAGGTCTCCCAAACAATAGTCCAGTGAATTTTAAAAAAGAAGGAAGTAGAAGACCATCATAGGATTTCTAGTATTTCTAAGAAAAAAAAGTTTTGTAACTACGTGTAAATGACCAGGTTCAATACTCTAGAACTTTCTTCGAATGAAAAATGCTGTTTGTGCTGAATGTGAACCATGTGTTTTTTCAGAGAGGTAGCGAGGAGGGCTCATGATGCTTGTTTTCTCTGATACTTGAGAAAGACGTGAATGCTATAACTAAAGCCTAAATGTTAGTTCCTATTAGTGCTAGTAAACCAAAGAGAAAAGCTAACAAAATCTGTTGCAACAAAAACCCTACACTCTCCCCATAAGAAAACAATTGCCATCAGAATACCACTATTCAATAAATCCAAGAGTTTACTTAAAAGAAGTTTGTATGAAATACCAAATCAAGGAATGGAAATGGTGGATAGCTAAGAGATGTCCAACAGGTTATACATGGACACAAAAGCCACTTAGGACCAAAAAGATATGGATGCCTAAGATTAGGAAAGATGATGAATCAACAAGTATTAGTCCCACTATAGACATTGTCTCTAGGATAACTAATGTCTTGAAGATATCAAATTCCTTAGGATCCAATTTGTCCAATATTCCATCGTCCTCTAATCTCTAGCATATTGTACAACTCATCCTATACATTGTTACTCTGGATATCACAAAACAAGTGACGTTTGAACACAGGCATTTCAAGCCATTACGGTGAGCGAGTCAATGTGTCAAAAGGTGTCTACTTAAAATAACACTTCAGTTCCCCGATCCTCAATTACTAATGACTTTTGAATAACGAGTTCAAGTCCGCTCGTTCTTCATCAAATGACTCTGATCATAACCGTGTCAGAACTCGAAATTCAAAGACCACGGCAATGAACCTTCAAGTTCAAAGCTGGTATCCAAAAGATATTTCCTCTAAGCATTTCAAGACAGTACAACACGAACGAAGTTTGGAAATTACTAATCCATCATCAAATAGCAAAGCCGAGGACAAGGCGCGGGAAATAAATACAAAATCATAAAAAAAAACAAAAAATTTCCCAAAAACATTCTTCTCGACATGTCTCTCTTGGAATGAGTAACATTTACGTGCTTAGAAAAAGTCTATTAACAATTGACACGGGTGTGTAAAATGAAGTCCGAGCGATAGGTGCAATAGTTTTTCAAAAAATGTCAAATTAATTTTCTAAATGGCTTATGTGCAAATGTCAGTACATACCCCGGACAGGAGGCGCGCTGGAAAGAGTGCGCGTGTTTAACTATATCCTCCCAACGAGAAAAATTAATGTTTCTCGGTCTTGAGCTGCTCTTACAAGACATACAATAATTTTATCAGTCGAATAGAACAAGGATAGAGTACGTTTCGGTGCGCTGTACCTTCTCATATCGTTATAGTGCGATGAGAAGTCCTCAACAATTGGTTTTTCAAAAAGTTGAACACGTTTTTTTCAGATTTCTTTCTATTTCTCGAAGACAATCATAAACTTTCAAAAATTATGTGTTCAACCCTCCAACCCTCACAATGTTTTCAAAAGACAACAATTTCTCAATTGGTCCTATTTTTGAGGGGGAGTTTTTCGAAAAACAAAGTTTTTAATGTTCTTTCTTGGACTACATCAACAAAACGATAATTATTATGTATATCAAACATTATCAAAATGTTCCAACAAATTCATAGCTGATAATATTTTCTCCCACAAATTTTCAAGACATATTTTAATCACAAGGTATTTTAAAAACTAAGTGTTTATTATTTAAAATAAGGGGAGAAAGTGTAATTAAAATATGATCTAATCGACTCAATGTGCTGAACAGTAAGAAAAGGTTTTATGGTTTGATCTTATACAGCGCGCTGCGCGCAACATCTTAATTTCCACGACGATTGGTGAAGTTCATGAATTGTTGTTAGGTTAGAATCAATGCGCGAAATGTATCCCAACCGGGGAGAACCGGATAATCTACCCAAGAAAATCTAAAGTTAGAAATAGCAGACCTTCATATCTCTTATTGGAGATGAATGTAAATGGGAATAATGCCGACTAAGATTGAGTTAACACTGGAACAATCAACAATAAGGTGTATTCTCTCTCATGACTCTTTGTGAAGCATTGAAGGCGATTTTAAGAAATTAAAAAGAAAGTAAGGATAAAGGGTCTAAACAAAGAGAGCCCTCCACACAACTAAGGCAGAAACCGAGTCAATACATATGCTATCAGAATCACAAGTTGATTGCTGACATTGAAAACGACATCATGGACCCAGTGATGCAATGCACAACGGGCGCCCCCCCACCTTCCCATCCGATTCGAGTTTCTCTTAAAAAGTAAACTTGTCCTCATTTGTCACGTAGATACACACTTTATCTATTGACATCTCACGGGTTCCTAGATTGTTGTGAATTGAATAGGTAGTCAAGTTGGCAGCATCCAACCGTAGCGAGTGTAATATAAACGGGCAGGAGAAAAGCAGCTAATCGAGTCTAAAGCCAAGGTGGAGAGATCGGGGCGGGGAATCAAAATCCTCTGTAGGGAGACACACATTGCCATGGTTGGGGGCATACACTTAGTGGAGACATCATCGGAGTGTTCACGAAGCTGTTATCAAGGGGAGGTCCTACTGGCGGAGAGGGAGTGGCATTGTGATATTTGGCCAAGAACAGCCAGTGTGATGGAGCGGTTAAGAGATATTTCACATTGATGAAGGAAATCCCTGCCTTGAGTCGAGCTTAAAACGAATGTCTTGATAGGTGACTTGCGAGATTCAATAGAGATGCGGAAACGTTGTGGGAGCGGAAGCGTGGATATTCGATGTGTCCCAATTTATAATATGGAGATGGTTGATGAATTTTGATTATAATGGTAAACGATGAGGACGATAGGGGGGGGGGGAAAAAATAATCTCGATGTGTTACAAAAAAAACGCTTTAACGAGAGACTACTTTGATTGATTTTCAAATCAATTTCTCGTTTATCACTAACAGTAAATCGTAGTCAAACGGTGGAACTACAACCTCAATCCCATTCAAATGCTCAATCTACGAATACTAAATCTAGAAAGCTCAAATTTAAAACAAAGACTTCCTCGCAAACTCTGATTGAAGCTCAAGATAATGCAAAAGGTATGAGCAATGTTGGTCAAAGTCTAAGATCGCAGTGATGGCATAGAACGATAAAAAGACAATGACAAAGGCTCAAAGTCAAGATCATAAAAGCATTAAGGAACGCTGCTTACAACAAACAACGAAGCCAAAGACCAAGAACACTCGAGCTTAAACAACAAAAGCAATCTCACGAGGGGATTGCGAGCGGAGTAAGGGGGGTTTGGTGGTCGAGCGTGAACTCACTTCGGGGGAAGATTGGTTAGCCCAATTTTTATTGAGGAGCGGCGGAGATAAGAGGTGAGCGGCTCGTGGGGGGGGTTCCCGATGGAGTGTGTTCAAAAGAACCTCACTTTCGGGGGGCGAGAGAATTGTTTTAGCCCTCAATTTTATTGAGTCAAACAAGGAAGTTCGGTCACTTTACAAAGGATCTTCGGTCCTTTAATATAATAATGTTGAAATAGGATAATATGGAATCGGCCCTCGATATTAATCTAATATTGTATATGGTTTTCCTCCGGTTTAATAAAATCCCAATCAAAAACCCGAGCCCGGGTCCTATTAAATATTCCCTCGCGTAACACTTTTATAAGTGTGTCGGGGTATATAAGGAAATCATTTATCCACTTGGAAAAGTTAGTTTTGAAAGTGTTCAAATATCTAAAAATAACTTTTCACTTTCTCTCACATTTCACACATCTTCTTTCCTCTCTCTAGAACAACTATTTCTTTCTCCTTTCTAGTTCCGATTTCTGATCGATTGTGTGTTATGAAGTGATAAACCTGTTATCACATAACAAGCTCCTACCAATTTATCTTTGCTATTAACCCAGAAAGATGTACGGTCTAATGAGGCTACTATGAAATATTTACTCATGGTTGGGCAAGCTCTTCTATTCTGGTTCATGGTTTTACTTTATTGATCCGTTGTCATAAGTAAAATATCAAAAATGGTTAGTTAAGTCATCCTTAGACTTAATGAATACAAACAAATATATTTACTGGTAAGTGTGGATATCACTATTTTAATCTATGTCAAAGACGCTAACCAGAAAATGGAAGATAGAAAGGCATATTATTGGAAGTGATGTGAAGCAACATTCACAACACTTGTATTCAACAAAGAGTTTTTTACCTCACTATTTATGTGCAGAATGAACCTTTGGCTCCTCTCCATAATTATCAGATAATTGTGTGGGCCGCACCCAAAGGGTAAAGCAAATGATTACATTGGATTACATTTGGTAATATCTGTATTAATTCTATAACGAGAATCTAAATAGTTCAAATATAAGGAAAGAGTTAGGATCCGATATCCATGTTTAACGGTATGCTGAACAAAGGTATGATTATAGGCAAGAGACACATAACCAACCATGCTACTGAGAATGTTTAAATGAAACTTGATCTCTACATTTCTATTTAAAAACGAATTTGAGTGTTGCAGACGTTTCCATCGTTTATGGTGATATGTGCTCTCTAGTCTGCTACTCCAACTCCTAAGTGGGAGCTGTTGGATTATGGTAGTTGGATACACACCATTACAACTATAAATGTGTGAGCCTATTGGGGGCACACATGTTAAACACATAGAAATGCGTTTAAGCTTCACGTAATGTTTCTAATTGTTAAACTAAGGACCAAAAAACAACAATACATGGGGGCGCGGGGGCCTTGTGGTAGCATGGTGTTAGTAAACCTCCACATTAAATGTTCAAAGATGTCCAGGTTTGGTTTTTAGATAGAGTGGGGGGTGAAAGTGAGCTTAAGAGTTGTGATAAGAATGGACATGTATTTTTCCATAATTCTATCATGATTTAGTTTTTGGGTTTAGCTATAAATATCTCTCTCATTCATGTCCAGTTATGTTAAACGAAATATACAACGTCGAAGGGTAGAGCTCTCCAAAATTAATCTTTTAGTTGTGGGTGCAGGTGGGCCCTGTGTTTCTCGTACGACGTAGGGGCCAGAGCCGAATAACAAATAACCCTTAATTAGGTTTTATTGATTTCGGTCGGTCCATTCCTAGATTTATTGTGATAGTGGCGGTTTCCTACGTGGAGTGCGAGGCAATTGAGAATAACCAAGTGTGATATGATCCCTAACAAGTCTTCCAACATGTGTAAATCTTGGTTGTGTGGTTCTCAAGGCGCGACCGAGCAATAGAAACAAACTAGGGTTTTGGTTCTTTGATTTTCGGTTCATTCTATCTTTTACAGTTGAACCGAATTTAGTGAAACCCTAGTCTCTCTTGCTGATTTTCGATACAGTCTCTTGGAGTGATTTTGGTGACTGTTTATCAATGGGTTTTTGCATACAAAGGTTGTATTAGGTATACGTGTAGTTGGACTAGTATCCGGGCGAATTCGTTGGACGTGTTTGTGTGAGCACTCGTAGAGGTGACATCTTAGTCCACTGTTCATTACATTTGCAGTTGACTTCAAGGGTTAGATTCCTATGTATCCCTTTTTTCTTATTTATGATGTTTAATCATATTCACCTTACTTGATCATATTCGAATGCGTTGGCTCGTAGTGATAAAGGTGGTAGCATTATTGAAATATCCCACACTCCGAATAAATATAGAATAATATTAATTGTATTATTCCTTAATTCAATGAATATGGGTCTGAGAGTGTTACTTTGTCATACCCCAAAAATTTCAGGTCAATATTTTAAACTTTTTCGATCATTATCTTTGACTTTTATTTGTTACGTTTCAATCTCGCAGTTTACCGGGAAGTTAACCCGCGTAAATCTAAAAAACATTCATCGGACGGCGATCCGTCTATTCGGAAGTTGATAGTTTAGATATTTATATGAGTTATTTTATCTTTTATAAAGTGTTTTGTAGTTTTAACGATCAGGGGGTGGTTCCCGTATATATTTATCTAAAATACGCTAATAAAACGTTTAAATTGCGATTTTCACGTTTCCCGACATAACAGAACCCCCGGAAACCCCTAAATCTTTTCTGTAAACTTAGTTTATCAGCCATCTCATGTCCAAAAGACCCAAAAAAATCGTTCACGAAAGCCCCCCCCCCTTGTTGTAATTGGACTCCTAAAACAAACCCAAAAGCACCATGAACCCTTAAAATACAAATCACAAGTCAAATTTCCATGTATTAATCTGCATGAGTGCATGTAATAGCGAGAGAGAGCTCAATGACACATGAGATGGCTTTCACATGCACAAATCCTCATTTAGACCAAGACAAATGATACTTACACACTTTTTACCTAATTTGACCAAAAATACAAAATCAAGACCAATTAAATGAACCAATAACTAAAAAAACAAACCGCAAGGTCCCATGTGATCCCCCACACACATACTTTTGGTGTGTGTTGGTCACTTAACCATTGGTTGCACTCTTGGTTGACTAGTCATGGACCCTTAACCTAATCTTGTCCTATAAATACCATACATACTTCTACCTTAGGGTTTCATTCTCATTTCATAGCCTCAAAAATCACTCATCTCTCTCTTTTTCTCTCCTCTTGCTCACGGCACACACATACATACATACACAATCCATACTTTTGATTTTTAGCAAGATTCATTCATCCCAAGTTCATTTTTAAGGTTACCTAAAGGGTTTGCAAGTATTGGTTCTTTGATTTAAGGATTTTTCTCCAAGATCTACAATTAGGGTTTGGTTATTATTTAGGGTTTTTCAAGATCTAGTGATTTTGGGTTTTTCAAGATCTAGTGATTTTGGATATAGATCTTGTGTTATTGTTTCTTGTTCTTCATTCTTGTAAGTATCTTGAATCTTTCTTTGTGGTTTTTCTTATGTTCTTCTTATATGTTCAAGATCCATACATCCATATGTTGTGTTTTAATTTTTGAAAGATTTTAAAGACAAAATTTCATAAATAATAATACTACTTTATTTCGCTAGTTAAATATTATGTTCTTTGTGAGATGAGAGTTGAATGAGTGTTGCAACAATAGAAATGAAAGGATTAAGTTAAATTTAGGTGTGGTTTTGTTGTGGATTAGTTATGAATGGAGATTAGGCTAGATTAGACACTATTGTGAAGTTTGGGTGGATTTTGGTTGCGTTTTTGGCAAAAAGTGCTTGCTGTCCCAAATTTGTTTTGAGGTTTTGGTCGACCTAAAAATGTTTTCATTAGGCGTAAAAGTAGTTTTTGGAGAGCTCGTTTCGAATAGATAGTTTTTCATATATCGCACATTAAAATTGGATTTAAAACGACCAAGTTATAGCCAAATGAAACTTGAAACATTTTTCGACAAAACCGAATGAATAGTTGCTGATGTGAATAGTAAAATGGGTTTTCGGACACTTTCGGATATTTTTGGACTTTCTAAACACTAGAGAAACATATAGTAACACATATATATTGATTAGTATCATTTAAGGACGTCGTTAACATATTTAAGGAAAAGCGTTAAAGTTACTAAAAATAGTAAGTTTGGTAAAACTTAGCGAAACAGACATAGAAATTAAGCGATTAAGGCTAGTTATTGCGTTTTGAAAATATGGAAACTTAATAAATATAGGGGACGGTATTAACATCTTGAAACTAAAAACTTTCCTAAAATAGAAACTTACTAAAATAGTAATTTTTTGTTAAACGCCAAAACTTAACAAAAACTATATGATTTTATTTCTTCATGATTTGATAATCAAACCAAAGCAAAAACACACATGGATGTATTTTGGTGATGAACATATTGTACAATTCTTGGCATACGTTCCGTGTTTCTAAGACGCGTTATTATTCTAGGTCGCGACTAGATTTCTATATCATCTTTTACTTGCGTGATTATCATTTGCTCATCTTGCTAAGGTGAGTTCATAGCCCAAAGTTTTACTACTTTCACTTTACTATTTTGGGGTGAGAAACATTGTTTGTTTTTAAATTATGGACACAGTTACTTTACGTTCCCTTTTTTCCTCATTACGTGCTGCCTAAATAGCGAATAGACCACTAATGCCCGAACTATCATGAACCGTCAATTGCTTAACCGATTGTACTGGTTAAGTAAGCGCGAATGTTGTAAATAGATCTATTGGGAGTAATTATCCCTATCCAGGTAAGTAGCGCTTACTAGATTCGGAGGTCCCGAACAAACGGATATATACCATGTCTGATTGTCAATAGGTGATCTTGGTCAGATACCTTTAGGGCGAGTAATTCTATTTGGCATATAAAATGCTTCCTTTTAAATTAAGCTTCGGTGTCATGAGCTTAGTGCAACAGTAAATACATTCTTTTTATGTGAAGTTGTATCTGTTATAACTGTCACGTGCGTACTGAGAACTTGTCACCATATGCCTCCTCGAATCGTACCTGAAACTCCTCAGTCCTCTGCCTAACAGTAGTATCAAGCTCTGTCACTCTTTGGTCGACCCCCTCCAAGGTGGTCGGTGCTACCTCCAGCATAGCCTCAACAATCTCATCCCAAGTGTCGGCCTCCGGAGTAGGCCCTGGCTGTCTCGCAGCACCAGCTGCTGAACTTTCCCCAATCTCGAGTCCGGGAGCGGGAGTAGCAAAGCAAGCTCTCTTTCGAGGTGGCATCTCAGCCTCGGAAATACCAGCCCTATGAGAAGTAGATGGTAGTAATAAGGGTGGTAATACAGCTGCAGCTCTCATCCGAATCCCAGCTGCCCTATAGCCCAATGGTGCTCCTGCATCAGTAGGGCTAGTAGTAAGTGGTGATGGTAGAGGTAATGGTGGAGATGCTACAGGTAGTGGTGGTGTAGGTGCGTCAGCATGCTCAGCAATGCGTGCCTCCATAGATGGTGACATAGGTGGCTCAAGTCTGACAGTCTTCCATGCCCTACGAAGACGTGTCTGGGCAAAGGGGACCCTAATCTGATGTGATTTAGGTGTAGATGCAGACTCATCAGTCTCGAATGCCTCTGTATCCCCAGCTGAGGGAACAGGGTCAACAACTGGTATAGCAGAAGAGTCGGCCGGAGCTAGGTGCTCCTCCTCCTCGTCCTCAGAGGGCTCCTTATCATCATCATCATCATCGGAGGGCTCATCATCCCCATCCCCTCCATCAGCAGGATAGTCAGCATGATCCTCCTCGAGGTCCTCCTCCGGATCCTCATCCGGGTCGGAGTCTGCCACTTAGCCTGGTGATAAGGCGGTAGGTGAGGCATCAGTAGGTAGAGGCTGGTCCTCCAAAGGTGCCTCAGCATCGGATGGTACTAGGTACTCAGGGTTCTCCGGCTCGGGTACGTATGGTACCTCGACAGGTGAAGGTGGGTGCTCAGGACCGGGCACGTAGTAAAGAGACGGTGGGTGCTCAGGTCTGGGCACATAGTCAGGAGACGATGGGGATACCGGCTGCATGGGAAGTACATCGTATCTATATAGATGACTAGTGGAGGGCTCCATCAGGTCGGCTCCTCATCAGCGCCCCAAAAGGTCTCTCCCTGGCTCAGAATCATGTAAATAGAGTGTAGGGTTCACCGCGGATGTTGCAATAAGACTGTCTGCAAGAACAATTAAAATAAACATATATTTGTATATTACTATGAGGCAGTATAGTTTGTAGTAGTATAATAATATAATCACGTATATTGATCATGAAAGCATCTAGTCCTAACCAACTAATGCAAACTTAATAGTATAGCATGTCGTGAAAAATTCAAGATCCATACATCCATATGTTGTGTTTTAAATTTTGAAAGATTATAATAAAACAAGATTTCATAAATAATGATACTACTTTGTTTCTGTAACACCCCCAAAATGGGTCGCAGCGGAATATGGGTTGGAGAGTGTTACTTCATAGATCAATAGCACAAGATAAGAGAACGACCTCTATATGAGTCGTTTAAAATTTGATACATTGGATTAAATAAACTTGTTTGTTACAATAGCCCAAAGCTTAAATTGTTCATCCATGAAAAGTAAAGATTTTAAGACATAACAAATACTCCCAAAGTGTAATGCACCCAAATCTTTATAGTAATGACTCCAAAATGGTGACCACCAATGTATCCTTGTTTCTCGTACCTTATTGACCTGAGAAAAAAATGCTTTAAAATGTCAACATAAAGTTGGTAAATTCATAGGTTTAATAAATGTATAAAAATAGGACCACAAGATTTCCAATGTAAGAAATGTAACACATACAGTATCTCAAAAGTAATTACGAAGTGCACTAAGCTCATGACACCGAAGCTCGACATCTATGTACGCAAATTAATGCACATAATGTGCCCGTGTAGATGTTCAAACCCGCAACATCCAAATTGTTCCGACATGTATACATTCGTTATTTCAGTACATTCGAAACTGATGAGCGCTACTGATTGATTAGTTTTACGTACCTATAAAATATATAATAATAATACTACTTAGGTAAATTCCAACTATTCACCTTTAACCAAGGTAAAAAGTCAAGACTTACAAAGATAATATATAAAATATATAATATACGTATGTTACCGGGTAAATATGATCACCCGGGTCGTTATCCCCAACGACTAGTGAAATTGAAACCTCGTTTAAGCTTAGATTCTGATTTGAATTGAGAAAAGATATGATTTGATTATCTAAAGCAACAATTAAAATGGACAATTAAAAACAATTAAACTAATACGGGAATAAAACGCGACAAATAAACAAGTAAACTAATTTTAATCTCTAAAAATGTAAACTAAAATTCTAAACCTAAATTAGGATAAAAGAAAATTTTAAGAAAAAGAAAAACATTTTTTTCTTATTATTTTTGAATTTTATATGAATTAAACTATAAAACTATTAAAAATAAAGTCCTAAAAATTTTATAAAAATTACTCTAATTAAAGAAAATGTGCAGAAATTTTCTAAAAATAAAAGCCCTAATTTTTATCTTTTTATAAAAGTTTAATTAAACTAATTAAAACATAACCCTAATTATTAATTAAACTAAATAAAACTAATTACAAACTAACTTAGGGACTAACTGTGTAAAAGACTTAAAGACTAACGGGACTAAAGCATTTAACGGGCAAGGATTAACTAAGAAACAACTAAAACAGAAAAATTACAAGAATGGTCCCTGAGAACCTAACCCGATAACAACCAAAGTCCTAATAAGCCCCTAAATAAGTTGAAGTTAAAAACAGCTTAAAATTCAAAACTCAAAAGACCAAAGTTGTAGAATAAGCTGGGGAGATCAACTTTAACAAAAGCACTATGGGCTAAAACTCAAAGATAAGCTCTAAAAGAGCTTATTTCTAAACTGACCTCAAAAAGGAGGCATTTGAGCTCATTTCAACTTAAATGCTTGCACAAGGCTTGATATAAGCTCAAATTGAAAACCAAAAGCTATTCTAGATAGCTTATAATGTGTATGAACTAGAAATGATAAGAAAACTAAACTGAGAACACTGAAAGTTAACTAGAATCAAGGAACAAATAAGCAAACTCAAGAAAAACACTTAAAACTTCAAAAATCAAATTGGCTTAAACCTTAAATAAGCTAAGACAGAACCTTAGCTTATGAAAACTTAACAAACAACCTATAAGCAACTAATTTAAGCAATTAAACCAACTACTTCAAGCTAGAATCTAAAATTTAAAAGCTAAATTATATTGCTAACTATTTTTGGCTTTTATGAATTTTTTGTGAATTTGACAGCTAAATTAAGCTAAGTAAATAAGCTAGAAAATGCAAATTAAAACTAATCTATAATAGGCTATACTTAGACTTAACCCTACTTGAATTTAAAAGCTTAAATCCTACTTTTACTTACCTAAAAACTAAGCTAAAAGTGGCAGTACTAACTGTGACAGCAGTACTAACTTTTAGTTAGTACTGGTGCACTTTGCATAAGTGCAAACCTAGAGTGCAAGTTTCCTAAGGGAAATCCTGCACTTAGACACACTCAAATAGAGTGAATAAACAAAATGCAAGCAAGATCTAAGCCTTTGAGGGCTTAGATCAAAGTTTGCACAAGTGTAATTTTAAAGAAAAATGCCCTGGTGCTGAACTAAGAAATTAGACCCTAACTTTTTAGATTTTTAATCCTAAATTTTGAAAATGCTTTTCCTAATGATTGTAAGTGAAGATTAAGCTGATTCAAGTAAAAAGGATAGTTAACTTTGACTTTTGGTGGTCAAACATGCTTAAACCAAACACTCTTTTATTTATCTTGACAAATTTGAGCTAAGCCTAAAATGAGATTCCTCTTAACAAAGCA
>BQNB010064200.1:0-35409 GCA_026074375.1 Tanacetum coccineum
CAAATTCCTGTATATGCCAAGTTTTTAAAGGACTTGTGTACCCAAAAGAGGAAGCTAAAGGCAACTTTGCCTAAAAAGATTGACCTAACCAAGCATGTCAGTGCGGTTGATAAGTGTAAAATACACATATCTGTTAATACCTAAAATAGCCCAATTAAACCCAAAACAGACCAAAAATGGCAAAATTATGCTTGAATTTATGTTTTGTGTATGCAGGTATGGATAAGTTAAAAATCACAAGAAAACAGTCAAAAATAAGCAAACACGGACACGAGAATCAGAAGAGTGCAAAAAGAAGCCAAAGAATCAAGGCCGAAGCCAGAAAAGTCAAGCCCTCATTCAAATCCAGTCAACAATGGTCAAACAGCAGTCAACCATTAAAAGACAAAACCCACAATATTCCATTTTAAACCCTCATCTCTCACAAAAGTGCAAAAATAGCCCCTCACCTCTTAATGGGCCTGAAAAACTCTAAAAGTCCTCACCCGGATCCATTTGGCCCAAAAGCCCATTCATAAGCCCAAGTCCCTAACCCATTTTCCTTTTTTATAAACACAAGGGCCAGTTTTGCAATTGTCGAAAGTTATTTATAACTAGAAAATGGGAGAAAGAACACAAGGGCCAAATGTGCTAATATTTCAAAGTATAACAGTTTTAACTGTCGAAAATGGGCGCGAAACCCATTTACTGTTCACCCATCGTCCCACCTTTCACCCCCATGGTAAAACAAAGGGCAAATAGAAATTGATGGGCAAGGAAGACAATTCAAGAGCTCACAAGTACTAAGGAAGGGTCAAATCAGTCAAATCAAGGGGTTACTTATCCTCACTCAAGCTCACCTCACACGTCATCAATGGAAGAAGCACAAGTATGTGTGGGTTTTTGTGCTAAAACACTCACAAAAGAAGCACAATGACATCCAAAAGAGAATGACATGCTGGCAATCCTCAGGTGTCCACAAATCAATCCAACGGCCACAATAGAAGCTCAAATGATTGAAGAAATGATTGGTTGAGATTGAAAGTTTGGAGAGCAGGGCAAGAAGGCTAGAATCTTCCAAGGCAGCCTATAAATAGGCCTCACTTCTCACACACACACTATCTAGGTTTTTTATAGTTTTTAGTCTAGCTTAAATTTCGTATTTTGCTTAAATGTAATTTTTCTTTAAATATTTTGTAATTTTTTAAGTAATGTAATCAGCAACTTTCATTAATAAAATTTAGTTTAAGTCATTCATAAGCTCTCTTTTCTCTTTATTCAAAAGCTCTCTTAATAAGCCAAATTCTCTCAATAAGCTCTTAATAAGCTCTTTCAGTCTTTAAGCTGAAATAGAGCTTAATCAATTCAGATTTAATCCTTTCTAAACCTTAAAACAGAACAACTTACTTTTATCATGGATCTTATTGGAATTGAGCTTTTGGAAGGGGATCTTAACTTGGAAGAGATCCCAAGGACTTTACCCTAGCTTATCTAATAAGCTAGGGAGCTTGTAGCTGCTCTTAATTGAGACCTTTTGTTTAGCTAAAGGTTCAAGTAAGTTTTCATTTACTTTTCATAATTTCATTTCTAGCTTAATTTAGCTTAATAGTGTAGATCTGCTTATTAGCTTATTAAAGTTGCTTATTAGTGCTTATTGGTATTTAGTATTAGCTTATTAATCCTAGATGTTCATCTGTTTTTGCTTTTGATAGTTTAGATCTTTAATTTTCATATATTTGTCATAAAACTCCTAAAAAGCCAAAAATATTAGAATAGATTCTTAGATCTTGCAATATAGCTTAATTCAGTAATGTAATTTTGCTTAAATTAGTTGTTAAAAGCTCCTAGTTATCTGGTTTCATAGATTTGTTTATTAGATTTCACTTTAAAAGCTTTTCTCAAATTCTGTCAAGTGGTAAAGGGGTGTTTGGAATAAGCTAGTTTGACCTTCTAAAGTCAAGAATTTTTGTGCAAACCTTTTTAGACAGCTTTGAATCTAGTTAAAAACAATAGGAAATGAGTTTTTATAAATTAGATTTGAAAATTTAAAGACTTTGAGCTTATATTAAGTGTGCTGCACCTGGCATTTTGTCTTAACTTTAGATTATGTAGAATTGATCTATTCACTCAAAGGATTAGATACTTGTTTGCACTTTAGTTATACACTCTTGTTGAGTGGTTTTAGTTCAGTATTACCTTAGGGAATCCTACACCTTTTTGTTGCACTTATGCAAAGTGCACCAGTACTAACAATAAGTTAGTACTGCTGTCACTTTTGGCTTAAGATTAAGCCAAGTAATCTTAGGACTTAGCTTTTCAAATTAAGGTAGTATATAGGTTAGAGGTAGCTTAATATAGATTAGGTAATAGATTTAGATTTATTGCTTATTTTCTTAGCTTAATTTTGCTGTCAATAGTCACTCAAAAAACCTCAAAAGCCAAAAACAGTAGGTCAATTAAGTAGATTGTTAAATCTTAATTTTAGCTTAAGATAATAGTTTTTATAGCTAAAATAGATAGATTATAAGTAGCTTAATTAGTTTTGAGGAGCTTATAGTCTAGTTTAGTTTTTTAAGGTTTTTAGCTTATTTGTATCTTGTGCTATTTAGTTTATTTCCTGATTTGCTTAAGTAATACTTAATTTCAGTAGCTTAAAAGTACTTCTAGCTTAGATTTCTTTGCAATTATAGATTAAGCTCATCATAAGCTGCCTAGAACACTTTTTGCTTTTCCATTTGAGCTTAATTTGAGTAGTTCTAGCTTTATTTAGTTGTATTCCAAGGCCAAAAGCCCACTTCCTGTGACAGCAGCTTTAATAAGCTGTTTTTGAGCTTATAAGTTAGTTTTAGCTTATGTTTCCTTTATTAAAGTAGCTTATTTTTGTGTCTTCTATAAGTCTTAGTATTTAGTTTTTTTTATAAAAGTAAAAAAAATAAAAGTCCAAAAAGTTGGGGTTTGCGTGCCTCGAACCCACGACCTCCCACACACAACACCAATGCCTTAACCAGTTTGCTTCAATAGCTCATCCGTTACTACTTTCTTTAAATAATCCTTTATACACCTTTTGGCTTTATAAGCCAAATAAGTTGTTAAGCTTATTTCGTAGCTTATTTTATAAGCTACGACTTCGGGCTTATTTTTCCTAGGTTTTTTATATCATAAGCTAATTTTTGTATTTTTTCTAGAATTTTTACTCTAAGTTTAGTATTTTTAATCTTTTATTTTCTTTTAAAACTTAAAAAAAATCATAAAAAATAGAAAAATAATCCAAAAAATAAAAATATTTTTTATAAAATTTTCTTTTATCATAAAGTTTGTAGGAAAATTAGTTTCACTTTCGTAGAGTCTATTTTTGCAAAAATTCACTTTTTAAAGAGCGGGTTTCGTTCCCGTTCTTGATTTTAACTTTTATCTCTCGTTTTAACTCCGTTTTCGTTCTAGTTTTTTTTAATCTTCGTTTTTAGTCAATTAGAATATATTTAAAAAAGAAAAATAAAAATTAGGTTTAATTTTGTAGAATTTAGGTTTTTGGCCTTAGTTTTAGTGTCCCGTTTCGCGTTTTGATTAAATTTTAATTGATGTTTTTTATTTAGTAGATATAGATTATCAAAAATATCTTTGCTACATTCAAATCAGAATCCAAGCTTAAACGAGGTTTCAATTTCACTAGTCATTGGGGATAACGACCCGGGTAATCATATTTACCCGGTTTAATATACATATTATATATTATATTATATATAATTTTGAGAGTGAATTTTGTCAAGGGTAATTTAGTAATTTTCTTAATTGCTCTTTGAAGTATAATATTTTATATATATTTTAGGTATATAAAATTGCTAATCAATTTTTGGCGCCGTTGCCAGGGAACTAGTGTTTAAGATTCCTACGTTTTATGTTTGTTGATTTTGTTTGAAGATCCTTTCATCCTCGAAAGTTTCATTCTTGTTTTATAATTCAAAAATCCAAAAAAAATCATAAAATATAAAAAGTAAAAAATATTTTCCTTTTCTTTTTATTATAAGTAAAAGATAAAAAAAAACAAAATCAAAAATATAAAAAAATCTTTCTTTTTAATTAAGAAATAAAAGTCACCAATTGGTTAATATTACCAAATATATAACATCTCAACGGAGTTTGGTTTTTTGGTTACATTAATTAATTTTCGGTGATATTGGTTGGTTCCCAAATCGGAACTAAAGATTTAACATTATGCCATTTGTGTCTCACTACGGAAGTACGGCTCACCTTGAAAAGAAATTTCAAGAGCTACCATGAAGTAGTATGTTATTTGGTTAAGTCTATTCAAGTGAACCGTTAATAATTCATTGTAAAAAAAAATTAGTGTAAAGTTTTGCTTTTTAGTTTTTTCTTTTTATGCGCACTCGTTCGCAATCTCGAAGACGTCGACAACAACAAACTCTTCCGGTTGTTGTTGAAAATTTTGATTTAAAAGAACCAATTGTCGATCAAAACATTGTTCCAATGGCCGACAAACAATCGTAACATGGCCCAATATGTTCCATGCACCAATAGAGGGGTGATGGGGACGATGCTATACGTTGTTCCACGATCAATGCTAAAAATTTCGTGCTTAAAAAACCTGTTGATCAATCTTGTGCAACGTAATAATGTTTACGGGTAGACAAGTCCCTCACAATCACCTTCAATTTTTTTAACAAGGTCACTTCATTGTAGACATCCGAAGTTCCGAACAATTCGATTTTAAGCTTTTTGCTTTTCCTTTTTCTCTAGACGCTGAAGCCCGAGATTGTTAGACAAGGAAACTCCAAGAATCAATTCTTCATTGGGACGACCTTGTTTCAAAATCATAAACCAATTTCTTCCCACCATCAAAACAACATACTACATCCGAAACAAAAAATCACCAATTTTTTCATGAACCCACTGAAACCTTCAATGAAGCATGGGAATGTTTTTAAAGGACTCCTTCGTCAATGTACTCACCATGGCTTCGCGGACTCCACCAACTCGATACTTTTTCTATTCTTTGATTTCAACGATCTCAAATGCCTTAGATTCCGCGCGTGGTTGTAGCAATTTTTTAGACAAAATGCCTCCAGAAGGTTAGCGATTATTTAAAAGCAAGTCTAAAGTTGTTACTCAGATAGTCGGTGCTAGTGATTCAGAGTGGAGTACGGATGATCCTCTTTCTACTTCTTCACCTTCTATTTTTTCTTCTCGATATGCAACAAATCAGCCGCTTCTCTTGTGATATAGATGAATTTCAACGATGAAACAAATGTATGAATGAAATGAAAGCTTTAGTTGTTATACTCCCGCAACCGACAAATAGGTTTGGGATGTATGTGTCACGTGTGGATCAAATCACCATTTTAACCATTGTCCGTTAACTCGAGGTGGAAACGATTTTCCCGTTTTTCATGACAACATCCAACAATTTCAACAAACCGCAGCCGTTGGCAATTTTCTTCAAAGAAACCAACCTTCCAATTTGGCAAGTCAAATGAAACCACCGGGTTTCAATCAACCGAGTGTCCAAAACAACCAAAACCATTATCAAGGGAACAATTTTCAAATTTCGAATAAAACAGTGAGGATAAATCAACATCAAACAATCAAGGTCAAAGTTTTTCAAAACTACCAACCAATCATACACCGGTTTATCAAGTATCCACCTTATCAGCTCCCTACGACCCCAAATCCAAGGTGTATCGAAAACGGATTTTGAAAACTACGTCAAGGCAAACGATGCGGTGTTAAAGAATGTTCAAAATTAGGGTCAAAATTTGCAAAATCAAATGGCTAATGTCACGAGTTTGTTGACAAGTCTTTGTAATAATTTCAAAAATTCAGCTTCTACCTCAAATCCAGGAACTCTTCCAAGTCAAACCGTGACTAACCCTCGTCAGCAAATTAATGCTATCACCACAAGGAGCGGTAAGACTTTGGAAGAACCTTCGACTCCTCTTGTTCCTACACCCGATGTTTCAAATCCCCAGAATGAACCCAACCTGGAGACGTCAACGGAAAAAGTGCAAAATCCAAATTTGGAAAATACCGCACATGTCCCATCTCCGGGGGAAGAAGATTCAATTTTCATGGAAATTCCAAATCCAAAAGCAAAAGAAAACCTATAAACGTTGAATTCAGTTCTTATTCTCACAGAACTAATTCATATCAATCTAAACTTCCATATCCCGAGAGGATGAAAGTTAGAGAACACGATAAACCAAGTGCTCAACATAGCCGGTTTTTGAAAATGTTCAAGCAACTCCGTTTAGAGATTGGATTGAAAGATGCTCTTGTCGAAATGCCAAAGTTCAACAAATGGTTAAGCTCGTTGCTAAGGAACAAAGAGAAGCTCGAGGAGATCGCTATCATGACTGTGAATGCTGAATGTTCCGCTATCATTATGAACAAAGTCCCCGAAAAGCTCGAAGATCCGGGAAAAATTTCTTATATCCCATGTGCTTTACATCTACGAACTCATAGGACTTGTGCTTTAGCAGATTCAGGGGCTAGAATTAACCTTTTACCTCATACGTATTCACAGAGACTGGGCTTGAAGCTTTGACCTCCTAATTGTATGACACTCGAGCTTTGCCTCAAGCGTTCGATTACTCACTCGATTGGGCATTGTGCCGAGGATGTTGTAGTTAGAGTCGATGGTTTCACTTTTCTTGCGGATTTTGTGGTGGTTAATTTTGAGCCCGATCCTAGAGTACCTATTATTCTAGGAAGACCCTTTCTTCGAACCGCAAAAGCTCTAATTGATTTGTACGAAGAAAAATTGACTTTAAGAGTAGGAAAGGAAGAACTTGTTTACTATGCCGATAAATCTGAGAAAAACAAGGAAAAGAATTTTGTTCATGCCATTTCTATCATTGATTTTTCAAAAGACGATCCGTTTAGTGGCAGTACCACTAATACTCCTCCTCCTAGTTCTTCTCCGATGAAGACTAGTGATAATTTCGAGAAGTTCACCGATGAACTTGCTCCTCTTGATTCGTTACCACCGGGTAATGATGACTCGACTTTTAAGAAAGACTTGCATGAAGTAAATTTTCAAATTTACTCGAATACTCTTTTCGAATTCGATGATAATTTCAAATCTAGCAACATGACATTCCTATCTTTGATGAGAATATGATAAGGATCCGAGATTAAGTCTTCTTCTTCCATCATACTTACTTCTCGAAAGAATGTAATTAGAAGCCTTATCTTGATAAGAGATTCGATTCCACCGGTATTGATCTTACTTGAATAGTTTCACGTAGCAATCCTATACCTTATATATCGGAGAGAAAGTTTGTTCATGAAAGTCGACCGATGTTTTTCTCGTTGTTCCGTTTGTGTGGAAATGATGACTCGGAATTGCGATAAGGAAAAAGATAATTGTCTCTTGGCCATTTCATTTACATAGAAAACCAAAAAACTTCTTACTCAGTCTCAAGAAGTTGAAGAAATCAAAGAAAAAGAAGATGAAGTTTCAAGTGAGATTCCAATCCATACCATTGTCATGCCATATTAGAATCTCATTTTTGATAATCGATTGCATTTAATGATCAATTTCCCAAACAAAGGACTTGAATAAGGATTTAACCATTGTATTTGAACTTCTACCACCACAAGTATTTTACCACCTTCCTTTGTTAGATTCCGACTCGCCTTTCACTGCGGAGTTGTCGGCTAGTGTTACCTTGAATTCTCTCGGAAACGAGGACAAAGTTTTCAAACCAGGTATACTAGTTTATCGTGCCATTCATGATAAAAATCTTGCAACATTGGAGAAGAATTAAGAGAGAACATTTTCTCCGGGACTCTCTTAGTTTTTAAGGAACGTCATTTTATCTTTGCTACGATTTCGAATCGCTTACTTCCTTTTTACCTCAACTTACCCAAGGATGTAACTTTACTCTCCTTTTCTTGTGCAAATGAAGACAAGCTTTTTATACCTGGAATTCCATGGTCATACGGAGTGCACTATCTTCCTTCCGGAATATCTCATCGAGGCTTAGATTTCATCAACATTCGTATCATTGCTTATCACCCGACGGAGATATGTCCGATTTCTTATGATTCTCTTGGATCCGAAGACAAGATTTTCGATCCCGGAATTTTCATTATTACCATTTGAAATTCTCTGTTTGCTCTCCCTAAGGACAAATTAATTCAGGGATCGAGTCGAGCTTGCGACTCGGTGACCAAAAACAAGCCGCTTCGTAGGAGTTCACCCCATGCTTATCCTTTCTATTTCCTTTCTATTTTCTTATCTAATCGTGTTGTGTTGACGTTAGCTTGTCTCTTTCTGATTTCTCGATGTTTGTTGCTTGTGGTTGTGATTTTTGTAGGATCGATACACAACAATTTCTTTGAAGCATCTCGTTGTCCGGTTGATTATCCCTTTCTATCGAGCTTCTCATCCTTTGTGTGAAATTAGTTTGGGGAGATCCCATTATCCTTTCCTTCATTATGGATTAACGTTTATTTTGAATTACCTCATAAACGCTTAGATTTCGTCTGAGACCCGACTTTAAACATGAGGACAATGTTTCGTTTTAGTTTGGGGAACGGGAATCTATCGATTTGATGTTGACTTGCTTATTGTTTTGCTCAGTACCCGTTTTTTCCACAAAAATAGCTAAAATTTTAAATTTTTAAGTTCTAAGTAGAAAAGGGAATATATATATATATATATATATATATATATATATATATATATATATATATATATATATATATATATATATATATATAGATATATATATATATATATATATATATATATATATATATATATATATATTATATATATTATATATAATATACTATATAAATATATATATACTACATATATAGATATCATATTTATATATATATAAACATATATATATATATATATATATATATATATATATATATATATATATATATATATTAAGACACAAATGTAGGTTTTCCGTTGGTAAGAATAAGAAGTAATTTTTGACCCGATCGAACGTGTAGAGTTCTAGCTTTCTCCCTTAACAATTAATGCATGATTTGTTGTGCTTGTCTCCATGTAGACTTTATAACTGCATAACCTTGAATCATTAGTAAATGAAGACTTGTGCTAATCTCAAGTAGATTTTAAATATGTCAAGTTGGATTTTATATAGGCTAAGTGTTCACGAATTTCTTTATTTAGAAATTTTAAATTGCGAAGAATAAGAAATGATAGTGTTATTTATAAGTCATGACATTAAACGTAGAATAGTTGGTTTTCTTTCAAGCTCATAAGTATTAATTGTTTTTTTTCTCCCATTAGCTTGTTTCACTTTTATATATAAATGTTTAATAAATAAAGTTGTATGGTTTTTTGGTTAATAATAGGCTAATAGAAGTTTCTTTGTTCCTTTGTGATTAGGATGAGTACACATCAGGAATAATTTATTTGGCATACGATATGTATTCATTTAAAGGAAATATTTTGCTTATTCCTTAAAGAGCCTTAGGGTATATGGGATAAGTTGAATCCAATAAAAAATCCGAGACTGATAAAAGTTTGCTGCATCTTGCCGTGGTCACAACAGATCGTTACAGCCTTCTAAAAGGTCGAAGAATTTACGAAAGTCGAAATTGGTTTGAGTAAATTCTGGTCCGAGGCGTGGCCGTTGGTTGTTAGCCTTCATAAAGGTCTGAGGTTTAATAATATGCTTAATTTCTGTCTTCTTTCGTGTCCCTTAAAGAGCCTACGGGTATATAGGTACAAATAAATTTGGTTAATCATGGCCTTAAAGAGCTCTTAGGGTACTATGACATGAATGGTGCTTTGCTTAAGAGTAGCCTAATAAATGTCTATTTTGGTTGGCTCGATGATGGACTTTAATCTTGACTAACATTTGATACTTTTGAAAAGGGCTAGGAGCTAAATTTTGCGTTTACACCGTTACGCTTTATTTTTGGAATTAATAAGTACGAACAATGTCTTAAGATCTTCGGGTATATGACTTAAGTAAAATCTTGAGATACAAAATTAGGATTTGCGGGAGGAAAAGTAAGTACACAATTAATATTTATGAGTAGTGTTAGTGTCATGACTTATAATTGACAATGATCTTGTTTTTATGCTTAGCATGGGAAAAATGAAAAATCGGGGATGATAAAGTTATCTTTTAGACACTTAATTGTGCTTTTTGTTCTATGATCCTTAAAGTTACCAAAGAGGTAATGAAAACGATACATTATGTCTTTTAATAAATTGTAGTTAGGTAGTTAATTAATTATCAAGAAAAATCATAAAAAGAGAAAAATCTTTGAAAATGGGAATTCGGGTGTTTTATAACTTGTGACCTCTTAACTCTCTCAACAAAAATTTGCTTACTTTTCAAAGGTTTAGTTTTAGGGGGAAGTTTCAAGTATATGTTATAAGGATGAGATATTGCGTCTGAGGACACACAAGGTTTTAGTTTGGGGAATTTTTGATAAGTGTAGAATACACATATCAGTTTGTACCTAAATTATAACCATTGACCAAAAAGACCAAAAATGGCACCAAAAATATGATTGTATAGTGTTTTTGTGTGTGCAGGTACGGATATATCAAAAATCACAAGAAAACAGTCAAAAACAAACAAGCACAGACACAAGAATCAGAAGAGTACAAAAAGAAGCCAAGGATTCAAAACCGAAGCTAGAAAAGTCAAACCCGCAGTCAAGTCCAGTCACAGTGGTCAAACAAAGTCAACACAAAAGGACAAATCCTCAAAATATTTCACTTTGGACCCTCAAAGTTTCACAAAAGTACAAAAATAGCCCCTCACCTCTAATTGGGCCTTACCCGGATCCTAAAGCCCAAAACCCTAGCCCACTTATCTTTTTATAAACCACAAGGACTAAACTTGCAATTACCTAAAGATATTGATAACTAGAAAAGGAGAATGAAATGAGAGGGACTGAAAGTGTCAAGAGGCCAAACTTCAAACCGATTTACCCCTCTTTCAGTTATAAAAATGAAAAAAGGCGCGAAGGGCGTTTTACTATTCACCCATCGTCCCCATCTTTACCAAGCAGTTAAAACAAAGGGCAAATCAAAATCAAAGGGTGCGTTAGTCAATTCAAGTAAGCTCAAGTACAATGGCAGGGTCATTAAGGTCAAATCAAGAGATTCATTAGCCCTCTCTCAAGCTCAAAGCCACGTTAGTAATGGAGAAAGCACAATTATATGTGGGATTTGCACTAAACTCACTCACAAAGGAAGCACAAGCTGTCACATCAAGGAATGACAGCTTGGCAATCCTTGAGTGCACACTAACGATCAAACGGCTCTCATTTACTCTCCAATGATTGCTTGATTGGATGGCTCAGATGAAAAGGAGCGTGCAAAGGAGCTCAGGCCTAGAAGCTTCCTCAATAGCCTATAAAAAGGCCTCACTCTTCACACACAAAAACACGTAGCTTTTAGGATAGAATTTAGCTTAATTTCATTTCTAGCTTAATGTTGTTTTTAATATTGTAATTTTCCTTTTAAAGCATTGTAAGCAAACTTTTTATTAATGAATTCAGTTGTTTTAATCTCTCAAAGTCTCTATAAATCATAAGCTCTTATTTGATATTAAGCCAAAATTTCTTAATAAGCTCTTTCAGTCTATAAGCTGAAATAGAGCTTAATCAACTCAGAATTAATCCTTTCTAAATCTTTATAACAGGTCTAACTTAATTTACTTTGGAATGCATTGGAATGAGGAGCTTTTGGGAAGGGCGATCTTAACTTGGAAGAGATCCCAAGGACTTATACCCTAGCTTATTAATAAGCTAGGGAGCTTGTAGCTGCTCTTAATTGAGACCTTTTGTTTAGCTAAAGGTTCAAGTAAGCTTCTCTTTTCCTTCTTCTCTAATTTTAGTTTAAACTACTTAGTTATAGCTTATATGCTTATTTTTGCTTATTTGCTTATTCACTTTGCTTATTAGTACTTATTTGTGTTTAGTTTAGCTTAATAATCTTAGATGTTCATCTGTTTTTGCTTTTGATAGTTTAGATCTATGTTTTTCATAAATTTGTCATAAAACTCATAAAAAGCCAAAAATATTAGAATAGATTCTTAGATCTTGCATTATAGCTTAATTCAGTAGTGTAATTTTGCTTAAATTAGTTGTTAAAAGCTCCTAGTTATCTGGTTTCATAGCTTTGTTTATTAGATTTCACTTTAAAAGCTTTTCTCAAATTCTGTCAAGTGGTAAAGGGGTGTTTGGCATAAGCTAGTTTGACCTTCTAAAGTCAAGAATTTTTGTGCAAACCTTTTTAGACAGCTTTGAATCTAGTTAAAAACAATAGGAAATGAGTTTTTATAAATTAGATTTGAAAATTTAAAGAATTTGAGCTTATATTAAGTGTGCCAGCACCAGGGCATTTTGTCTTAATCCTTTAGCTTATGAAAATTTGATCTAAGCCCTCAAAGGCTTAGATCTTGTTTGCACTTAGTTATACACTCTTGTTAGAGTGTGTTTAGTGCAGTATTCCCCTTAGGAAACCTACACCTTTTTGTTGCACTTGTGCAAAGTGCACCAGTACTAACAATAAGTTAGTACTGCTGTCACTTTTGGCTTAAGATTAAGCCAAGTAATCTTAGGACTTAGCTTTTCAAATTAAGGTAGTATATAGGTTAGAGGTAGCTTAATATAGATTAGGTAATAGATTTAGATTTATTGCTTATTTTCATTACTTATTTTTGCTGTCAAAAGTCTTTCAAAAATATAAAAAGCTAAAAACAGTACTTAGGAATTTTAGAATCTTATTTTGTTAATTTAGCTTATGATTATAGATTTTTTAGCTTATATAGATAGAGTGTAAGTAGTTTAAATAGTCCTTTAAGTTTTAGAGTCCAGTTTAGCTTTTTAAGGTTTTTAGCTTATTTGGATTTTGTGTTACTTTGCTTATTTCCTGAGTTTGCTTAAGTCATGCTTATTTTCAGTAGCTTAAAAGTACTTCTAGCTTAGATTTCTTTGCATTTATAGATTAAGCTCATCATAAGCTACCTAGAACACTTTTTGCTTTTCCATTTGAGCTTAATTTGAGTAGTTTATAGCTTATTTAGTGAAACCAAGGCCAAAAGCCCACTTCCTGTGACAGCAGCTTTAATAAGCTGTTTTTGAGCTTATAAGTTAGTTTTAGCTTATGTTTCCTTTATTAAAGTAGCTTATTTTTGTGTCTTCTATAAGTCCTAATATTTAGTTTTTCATAAAAGTTAAAAAAAAAGTCCAAAAAGTTAGGGTTTACCTGCCTCGAACCCACGACCTCCCACACACAACACATATGACTTAACCAGTTTGCTACAATAGCTCATCCGTTTTCATATCCTTCCATTAAATCTTTATACTCACTTTAGCCTATTAAGCTAAATAAGCTGTTAAGCTTATTTCGTGGCTTATTTTATAAGCTACGACTTAAGTCTTATTTTTCCTAGGTTTCTTATAGCTTAAGCTATTTTCTGAATTTTTTCTAGAATTTTTACTATAAGTTTAGTATTTTTAATCTTTTATTTTCTTTTAAAACTTAAAAAAATCATAAAAAATAGAAAAATAATCTGAAAAATAAAAATATTTTTTATAAAATTTTCTTTTATTATAATCCTTTAATATAAAGTTTGTAGGAAAAATTAGTTTCACATTTCGTAGGGTCTATTTTGCAAAAATTCACTTTTTAAAGAACGAGTTATCGTTCCGTTTCGGTTTTTCCTATTTTTAACCTGTTTTAGAACTCCGTTTTCGTCCTAGTTTTTTTTAAACTTCGTTTTTAGCTAATTAGAATACATTTTAAAAGGAAAATAAAAATTAGGTTTAATTTTGTAGAATTTAGGTTTTTGTCCTTAGTTTTAGTGTCCCGATTTACGATTTTAATTTTAAAATTGTTGCTTTTTATTTAGTAGTTATAGAATATATAAAAAAGAGTAAACTACACCGTTCGTCATCTGTGGTTTGGTCTGACCGCCAGCCTTTGTCAGCCTCTTATCTTGGACTAAAAAAAATGACGTTCAGTCCTTAAGTGAGAAACGTGTTCTGTTGTTGGTCCATCCCTTTAACGACTCTCAGTAACGTTCGTTAAGTCACCACACCTAAGGGTGCATGTGTCTTTTTACAACTGTCTTCTTCCTTCTCAATTCATTCTGTTCCACCCTAAAAAGATTTTCACCAAACAAAAAAACTCATTCTCAAATCCATCTTCATCTACTCCAAATAAGAACATAAACTTAACACAAAACTAAAACTAATAAACACAAAAACATAATCTTTAGTTCATACATACCAACACCCATTTCCAACGATCATAAAAAGATTTTACATTTTAAATTTAAAAACTTTATTAAATTACAACTAATCTTTTACCTCAGATATTAAAGATTTAGCAAAATTCTTCAAATCATATCTAAAAGCACCAGCCCTATGTCTTGAAATCACAATTGCATAGTTTCCATATGTTTGAGCCTCCAAAGATTTAGCAGGCTGGTTGTCGTAAGAGATCGTGGTCGTTCAAATATCACTTTTCACATTTATACTATAATCGCCTATAATAAACATTAAGAAAACAAAAAATAAATATCCAAAACATTATAAAAACATCACCAATAAAAGGAAAACCAAGATTTTTCAATCTCCCTATCCATGGTCCTTTACTCTACTTTTCACTCCAATTCACATCTCAAACAATCCAAACCCCCGAAACCATTATCCTTTGAAAGCAACATCGTTTACCCACAACATAAGTAAGTTACGAGCCACAAGCGACACACATAACACTGTAATGGATCTAAAATACTTTCTCTAATATGATTGTCGTTGGTGGTATAGATTGACAGTAGTAGCGAGAGAAACAAGAGATGGGGCTTTAAGACTTTCGTGATGTTTGTAAAAATAATGTTTTTACAATGGTTGGAAATTAAAATGTATTGTAGTTGTTATTGTTAACTTTTTTTTGTAGTGGTTGGAACAGTTCTGTGAAAGTAGAGGTGAATAAATGAGAAGATGGAGCGTGGAGATAAAATGTCAGATTGGGTTTGTGTTAAATTTTTTGTTCTTGAGGATAATGATTTTAACAAAGAAATGTTTTTTGGATTTTTTTTCTTGATGATGATAATGAACAAAAAGGTATAATGATGAATGAGAAGTCTTGGTCGGTAGTGATGGTTTGAGATGAAGTTGAATATAGTAAGAAGATGAAGATGTGAACTCGAAGATATACCTCACTGGGGTAGGTTTATCACATTGGGTATGTGATTTAACGATTGTTACTGAAAGAGTCGTTAAAGGAGTAGGCAGGGACCAACGACAGAAAACGTAAGTTTCTCACTTAAGGACGAACGGTTGATTTTTATGCGGTACAAGGGGGAAAACGGAGAGGCTGCGCGTTCAAAGCAACCACAAGGCTACGCGAACGGTGTAGTTTACTCTAAAAAAAATCTTTGCTTCATCAAATCAGAATCCAAGCTTAAACGAGGTTTCAATTTCACTAGTCGTTTGGGTAAAAATTTAAACGACCGGGTCGATCATACATATCGGTAATATACGTATTATTATTATATTATATATATTTTTGAGAGGTGAATTTTATCTGGGGACCTTGGTATAATTTTTTATTGCTCTAAGGTTTTATATTATATTAGATATATATTAGGTATTTAAAACTGCTATAGTCACTTGCATTGTTTCCCCAGAACCTGTAGCATTACCTTTCTTATTAACCGGTATCCGAATAATTTACCTGGTTTCCCCTTTCTTATTGCACTGTGACTAACATTTGAATTGTGGCTCTGGTTTTTGGATAGAGGGGATGTTCTAATGTGAATTATGGTTGAAGTGAACCTGACGAAGCTACACAGTTAGATATGTCATTGCTTTGTTGAGAAAAGAAATTGGATCATTCCTGAAGGAGAATACTTATGAAACATCAAAATTGAGTCCTATGGAGGTGACTCGTCATGGTTGAATAGTTGTATGTAGTTTAATTACACATACCTTCTGACCTAATAAAACGTGCTTAAATGATTAAAAAATACAAATATACATTGATTTGTTATGTTTTGCATTTGTATTGTGAGGATAAGGATATCCAACAAAACAGGGACAAAAATCAGCAAACGGAATAAACCAAAGCACGGAATGGATAGGCCGTGAAAAGTCAAATGTCAACAAAGCCAAAAGTCAAACCAAGTCAATAGTCAAAAGTCAAAGACCAAGCGGTATGAAGATATGGTTAAATGGGCACAACCCGTACCCATCTAATGGGTCGGGTCAGCCATTTAAAACATTATGTAAAGACTAAAAATAGCCCAAATCCATTTTTTCTAAACAAGCTCGGCCAATACTAAAAGCCAAATCCAGTTAAACGCCAGAACCATAATGCTGTTAAGTCCTTTAACCATTAGTTTGCGAACCTTATGCACCATTAGTCTTAGGACCCTTGCATTGTTAGTCACAAATGACTAACCGAATGAACACTTAACGATAACAGTGGATTACTGTTATTTCAAACCTTCTCTTCTTTTTACATCCCTTCTTTTTCTACTCCCCTTCTCCTTATAACCCTCCCCCCTTCTCCACCTTCTCTATCCAAATTTTCTCTTTTTTTCTTCTTCTTTACCCTGCTCCTTACAAATTTTACGCTATGTATTCATCGTCCCCCCTCACCTCGTCCTTGCACCATTAACAAAACCATCACATTCCTATACAACCCACATCACATGGACCAATATCTACCTTGGCAATCCCCTTTAACACCATTCGTCTAAAGAAGAAGACAAGGTTCTATGGCTTGGATGATAAAACTTAGAGAACATACAAAATGGATGGCTGAGATTGATATTCGAGCTCTCTCACACACGCAAACACATCATACATCCCCTCACTGAAGAAAACAATGTCAGACCCACGGACTTAGTATTTTTTCTATCAAATAGGGACTTTTGTACTACCCTAGATTATATCGTTTTTTTTCAAACTATTTTAAGTCTTTTAAGTTATTTGTATATTTTTTTAAGCTTGTACTATTTTATTTAAGTTTATTGGAAATTTTAAGTTTATGCAAAAAATCTTGTTTTTAAGTTAATGTCTTTTATGTTTTAAAAGTGTTTGATAAGCTCTTTTAAGCTCCTTTATCTGTCATTTAAGTTGTTTACTTAAACAATATAAGCTTGTCCATAGCTTATATTGCTTAAGCCCTTTTTACTTATTAAAGCTGTCTCAAGCTATATTGGAAGATAAGCCAAAACAGGGATGGGCTGTATTGCTCGGTCACTCGCTTGTCTTGAACTAAGCTCGAGCGTAGACAAAGCTCTTAAGAGCTTATTTGCCTTTGTTTAGAGCAAAGGGCTTTGTAAGTCTTTACTTTCCTCATTTTTAGCTTAAAAGTGCTTATTGCTTATTTACTGCTTTCTTATTGCTTATTACTGCTTATTGTTGCTTATTATTGTTGTTTATTGCTTATTTGTGATTGTTTATTGCTTACATGTCATTTACTTGTGTTTTCATTAAAACTGTCAATTTTAAACGATTATAAATTGCTTTAATCTTTAATGCTTATTGTTAAGAGCTTATAAGTTTTGTACTAGCTAAAAAGCCTCTAAAATTATAGCAGTTATATATGTTTTTAATAATCTTAGCTTAAATCAGTTCAAAATAGCTTAAAAATGGGATTTTTGAAAAACTTAAAAGGGTGTTATGGGTCAAGATAGTAACCCATGTTACTAAGTTTGAGACCACTTGGTTATTAAAAATGAAATGTGATAAGCTCTTTTAGAAGTGTTTTTTTAAGCTGTTTTCAAAAGTTTTCAAGTCTAAAATCATTTTCAAAATTTTTTTGTATGTGAGTTTTTGAATCTGTGCCATTTGTTTCTCTTTATCAGCTTATAAGCTTAGACTGTTCAAATAAATGGTCTTTTAAGAGTTATTTAAGTTGTTCTTTGTTTTGAATGCAGTAGAATAGCTTTAGTTTAGGTATGCATGTGTTTTGTGTTTTTTAGCTTAAAAATGTCAAAGTGTTTGCAAAAATTTTAAAAGCTTAAACAGTCGTCTTTAATCTCAAATTTAGATAAGTTAAAGTAGGTTTTAAATTTTGAAATTGATAGCACAAGCTCATTGTGCTATAAGCTCAATCTGTTTGAGCTTGGTTTGGATTTTGAAAGTCTTTTTCCTAGCTTAATTTAGGCCTGAACTTTTGCTTTTGTGTTTTCAAAAAACTGAAAAAAAACTCAGCTCATACTGAGTGTAATCAGCTTTTTCATAAGCCTTTTTCATGACTTATTTGTGCTTCAAACTCCTTTTTGATTTGTGTTTTAGATAGGTTGTAAGTTAAACTTTAAGGTTTTGCAAGCCACTAAGCCATAAGAATCCATTTTCTAGCTTAAAAATAAGCTAGAAAGTGGCCCCTTAGGCTGTTTGGTCACCAAATTTGGCCAATAAGCTTATTTGCTTTCCTGAGCTTATGGCTTATTGGATTTGCTTGATTTGTGTTTAGTATTGCTTATTAGGTTAGGTTTAAAGTGCTTTCAGCTTATTTAGCTTAGGTTAGAGCTTATTTAAGCTTTTTAGCATTTTTAGTTTAGGATTTAAAGTTTATAGCCTTTTAAGAGATCATGTCATTTTAGCTTATTTTCAGTTCATTTTCTTTGCTTATTTTGTTCCTTAGTACTTATTAGGTATAGCTTATTGTTTGATGTTAGCTTATTTGCTATTTCATTAGCTTTTTTAGTCAAAAAAAGCCAACAGTTTAGCCTTTTGTAGACTTAGTGTAAAAAGCCACACTGTCACTCTTTTTAGCTTATTTCTGTGCTTATTTGTGGTTTTTATAAAAAGTCATTTTACAAAAATTGCTTATTTATAGGTCCTTAAGCTTTTTCAAAAAAAATTTGCAAAAATAAAAACATTAGGAGTGAAGGAGAAGTCAAGGTGAGCAAGGCTCGTACCTGGGACCTCTCCCTCACTCAACCAAAGTTTTAACACACACCTCTGCTACCAAACGTGCCCTTGGGTCTTTTCCGTTTTTTACTTGCACAATTTAATTATTTAACCTCTTTTTGGCTCTTTAAGCTTTTAGCCCATTTGGGCTTATTTACAGCTTATTTATAAGCTGTTTTTCAAAGTTTTTTATTTTATTTTTCATAGTAAGATTCCAGGTATTCTGTAGTTCCTTCCCGCGTTAATTGCCAATTCTTGGTCATTGAGATTCATGGGCGATTCGGATGTTTATTTAGGTTTGGAACCCTCTCTTTTTTCCCTTTTCAAATAAATCGAAATGATTGAAGTTTTTCTATTTGGAATCGTGTTAGGTCTAATTCCTATTACTTTTTGGTTGGATTATTCGTAACTGCATATTTACAATACATACGCGGCGATCAGTTGGACCTTTGATTCATTAACATCTCTTTTTATTGACTTCCTCCTTTTTTTATCCGCAGGAGGTAAAGCATTTTCCCTGAATTTTCCAGATTTTTTATTATTAGTTTAGTATTTTTAATATTTGATTTAGTCTAAAACTGTTTTTAATTCATAATAAAAAATATAAAAGTCAAATAAATATATATATTTTTTAAATTTTCTTTTATCATTTAGGATTTATAAAAATTAAATTTTCATTTGTAGGGTTAAAATTTTAAATTTTAGTTTTTAAAGAACGGGATTTGAATCCCGTTATCATTTTTAGTGTTTTAGCTTTATTTGCTTTCGTTTTTAGCGTGCCTTTACTTGTTTTTGCATTTTAATTATAGAAATAGAATCAAAAAAAGATCATTGAATCATTCAAAAAAGCGATCACGAACTTAATCCCGATTCTCAATTGACCCCTCGTCGGGACACGACCCGGGAAGGTTTTTTAGGGTTTTACTTTGGTTAAAAGTAATTTCCTTCTAAAAGCCTTACGGAATACTTATCTCTCTATTATTGATCTTATCCTTATTATATATTTATATTATATATTTATTATATATTATATTTATATATATTAAGTGGTGAATCAATTTTTGGCGCCGCCGCCGGGGAGGTGTGTTACGATTATCGTATTTCGTTTGAAGATTAGTGTTTGAAGACCCTTCCTCGTGAAGTTATTATTTTCCGTTTGTGAATATTTTCTTCTTATTATAAAAATTAAAAATACCAACAATACTTTTCCTAAAGTAATTGACAAGTACCAAATAAATATTGAAACAACAACAAAACAATCGTGAGAGTAATTGTTAAAATCGGATCATTTGAGTTACAAACTATAAGGGGGGTATAAGGCGGGTCGATCCAACGAACTTCAACCCAAAATGAGAAGGGTTTTTAACTAGCTTCGCGCTGACCAGCTCCTCCGCTTCCTTGTGAGTAATTTAGAGAGCAACCGTGAACTCTTGACCAATCGGACCCAAAAACTATTTTAATTTTTGATTTCTTTTCCTTAGGGTTGCATAAATGCGCAATCGCTCTTCTTCGAATCTTGTTGGAGAATCTACACCTAATCCAACCACTTCAAATCCAAAACTTCGAAACCATAGACGTTCAAAGCAAACCTAGTTTCTCTTGAAAGCAATCTCCATTAGTTAGATGGCCGATCAAGTACTATGACGGAATTACTCCGTGCATCCCCACGAGGATTATGCGATGGCAATTGTGGCTTCCACCAATTCTTGTGAGCATTTCGAGCTAGCATATAGTCTCATTAATATGATGACTTCGGACCAATTCTTCGGACTTGAGAAAGACAATCCTCATGATCACATTCGTTGGTTTAACAAAATAACTTCCACAATAAAATACAAGGATGTGCCTAACTCGGCGATTAAGCTTATGCTTTTTCCTTTCTCTCTTTCGGGGGGCAGCCCGTCTGGTGGTCAAAAAGAACCCCCTCCTTCTTATTCTCACTTGGAAGATCTTGTTTTAAATTCTCAATGAATTCTTTCCTCCTCAATGAACGTACAAATCTCCGAACATGAAATTTTTAACTTTCAACACGTTTTGATGAATCATTTCATGAGGCATGAGATCGGTACAAAGGATCTCCTTCGTGCATGCCTATCACTGTGTCAGCCCTGAATTTGCATCAACTTGATACCTTCTACAATGCCTTAAACCCAGCCGACCAAGATTCTTTGAATTCTGCCGCCGGTGGCAATCTTTTGGAAAGACGTACTCAAGATGTGTTGACCGATTAAACGAAAAACAATCTAAGGTCAGAACTATTTATGAGAAACAAAGTCGATTTGTTTCTCAAGTGAATCAGTGATTAGTTAAGTATTCTTCTTCCTCTAAAGATTGAGCCAAGTTACTTCATTAGTGTAATGCAGCAAACCAAGTGCTGGTGGGCAGACTACCCGCCATTGCCGTTATTCTCAATACAATTCTCAAGCAACCCCTCCTCAGCTTCCGTATTAAGAGCCGTTAAGGAAATTTGTGTTAACTTTGCATTGTGGTGTCATCCTGTTATTATCAGTGTCTCGTCGTCCGCTGATGTGAGGCACACTTTCCAGATTTCGGGCTACTCAACACGGATTAATTTCAGGCAAGCCGCGGTTAACTACATTCCGGGTAAATTCCGGTTATCGTCTCCGAGTTTGGCAAATCAAATTGACCACAGGGTTTTCTCAACCAAATGTGGCAAAATAATCAAAACGTTTAGCCAACCTCAGTGTATAAACGAGGAAACAAATTTCAATCAAGATAATATCTTATCAAGCTCCAATTCAAAAAAAATCAAGTTTTCGTGCCTTTAAGAGTGAGCTTGGAGAAAATTAAGGAAGATAAATGAGGTTAATATAAAAGCCATGCAAGCTCAAATTAACAATGTGAAAAAAGTGTTTAAGATATGAAATGAAAACTTCGATATCAAGCTTCAATGTCTAACCAATCCATTGGCTTAAGAAACATGATGGTAGCTTTTTCCAAATGAACACCGCTTCTTTCTTCGGGTTCGGGTCTTCCCTTGGCAAACACCAATTTGGGCATAACCAAAAGGTGAATTGAAAGCCGTCACCACCAAAGTGGTCTTGTTCTTGTGGAAACCTTCCTGTTTTCTATGCTCCTCCATTCATTAATCTCGGAGGAGGATGAACGTGCAGAGGAGACTTTAACGGACCAAAACTCGCTGAGTATACCATTAAGTTCCCACCTCCTCTTGTCCAAAAATCTAAACCTCCTTCACTAGGAACTTATATGTTGCACCCAAGGTGTCCCGTCACCCTCATAACCCTTTCTTCAAGAATGAACCAAGAAAAACAACAAGAAAAAGATGAAATCCAAATTCATAAGTTTTGGAAAATGTTCAAACAACTTCATATCAATATCTCTCTTGCCGATACTTTAATTCTAATACCAAAGTACCTGAAAAATGCTTAAAAGTCTCCTTTCCAATAAGGAGAAACTTTTAGAGCTGGCAAATACCCCCTAATGAACAATATGCTCAACGGTTTATCCTTAAGACTTTACCCAAAAAACTAGGAGACCTGGGAAATTTCTCCATTCGTGTGGTTTTTGTGAGCTCAAGTGCCCGGCCCTAGGTGCTCTAGGTTGTAGCAATCAACTTGATTGACCACTCTCGGTTTGGAAAAAGTTAGGTTTACCGAGCTTATTTCCACCGCATGACCCTTTTAAAACTAGTAACCGGGCAATTTGGTACCAACGGCTGGATTATTGCAGAGAGAGGTCTTGTTACTTCGTCCGGTTGGAAAGTGTCCGGTAATTCCCCGTGATTTTGTCATCGTTGATTTATGTGAGCAATTCCTCGAGTCCCTCATCTTGAAAGCACCTTTATCTTATGGATCGACTATGCTTTTGATTGACTGTTCACGAAGAAGAAATGATATCTTCGTGATGGTGCTGTCAACATTAACCTTGAATATGAGACATGCCGACTTCAGCTATTCAAACCAACGTCAAGAATAATGTAAATGATTGAATTTCTTGCAATGTTTAATCTCAAGCTATTCTAACGAGCCTAAAAAAATTAATCAACATGATTGACATCTACAATGTCTCTCATAAAGATTATCTTAAGGACTTGTTTGCAAATGAAAAGGCAACAAATCAACAAAGTGGCAATCCCACTTCTTCTCTCACTTCTCATACCGACTTAACTTCACTGGAAGTTATCAATCCATTGAGTGGCAATCCCACTCCGATTTCAGAACCCGTAGCCAAGTCTTCTTCTTCCCCCACAATTACTTCCCTAGAAGAAAGTGATTTAATTTGGGAAAAATTTGAAGCTTATCTCGCAAGTGATTCATTTCCACCGAGAAATGATGATCCTGTCGACCTTTTACTTGAGGAGTTCGCCGATGAACTCGCTCTTATTACATTTCCACCGGGAAATGATGATCTTCCTTTTGATATCGAATCCGATCTTAGAGAAATAGAATATTTGCTTAACAATGATCCTACCAAGGAAATGGATTCTATTCTCGAGGATTCGGTTGATGAGGGTAATCTTGCAAATCCTAATAACGATCTTGTTGATACCATTCCCGAGATGTTCACCGATGAACATACTCTTGATTATTCATCTCCACCATTATATGATGATGTCGATGATGATCTTGTTGAACTTGAGTCCGATAATGATGATGTTTATGATGATCCATTTGACTCCAAGGAAGATAAAATCAAAGAGTCTAAACTCTTGATTGATGAACTTGATCCCCCTAGATCAAGTGATTTCCTTCCTTCCCCCAAGTGTGACTCGGTTCTCTATGAGGATTTTTCCGAGGTTGATGCTTTGCCTTCAACCAATAACGAGGACAAAGTATTTAATCCGGGTATACTCATTCATGAGAACCTTTTTGAAGTCACTATTCGAGTAACACCGGATAAGAATGTAAAGAAGCTATCCTCATCTAATGCTTCTTTAATTCTTGAGGATTTTAATCCTCCTCTTTATGAACTTCCTTTCCACAAAGAAGTTCCCGGGTCCGAAACTCTACTCTCGTTTTCATCCGAAAATGAGGAAAAAGTTTTCAACCCCGGGATTCTCACTTCTAAAGGAGTTCATACTTCTCTTCTCCCGGAATTATCTCATCGGGGCCCTAAAGCTTTCGAAGTCATTAAAATTTTTGAAAGCCCGATGGAGATTTTTCCTTGCTCTTATGGAGAGGACATCCGTATTTTAGATGTTCTGTGTCTCCATTTCTATCCCCCTTGACCAGATCAAGTATGGGGGACGGGTCAAGCTAAGTGACCTAAAACAAGCGCTTCGTGGGTGGCAACCCATGCTTATCCTTATATATTTATAATAGTAGTAACAAATAAGTGTGTTGTGAGAGAGGCTCGCCTCTTCTAATTTCTCGTGCTTTATGTTTTGTGTTGTATGTCCAGGATTGCCTCGGATTTTGAAGCCTCTCGTGATCGTGGTTTTTTCCTTCGTTCACTCGAGCTTCACATCCTCAGCTTCATTTTGGGAATCCAATATCCAAATCTTATCGACTAACGTTTATCTTTGAGCATACTTAATAAACGGCTTTAGATTTACGTAGAGACCCTTCTTAAAACATTGAGGACAATGTTTAGTTCTAGTATGGGGGGGGGGGGATCTATCGATTTGATTGTGCCTGCAGTCATTGTTTTCACGTAATCCCGTTTTTACCACCAAAATACCAAAAAAATGAAAAAAATTAAAAATTTTCAAAAATAAAATAAGTGTTTTGTTACAATTTTGACTTTCCTGCTGGGTAGAATAAGAATAAATTTTAACTCGATCGAGCGTGTTGAGCTCTAGCTTGTTCCTTAACTTTTAGACTAAGCATTCGCGGATCTTTGCGAAGAACGAGAAATGATAGAGTTAATTATGAGTTTGAATGCAAACAAAAGGATTAGTTTGAAATCTTAAAGCTCATAAGTGTTATTTGTGGCTTTTCTCTCCATAAGCCTTCTTCTACACACGACATTAATAAGTGCTCTCATATTTGCGAAATTAAACTTAAATCAACAATTTTTGAAGTATAGTCGATATCAATAATTTTAGTTCAAATTTATACTTAAATTTTCTAAAAAGAAATTTTCTCTATATCGTGGTAATATAGAAAAAAACTGAAAAATGAGGTAACAATAATAATAAAAACTGTGGGCTGATAAAAGTTTACTGCATCTTGACCAAGTCTCAAACCGATTTTGGAGTCTTCTAAAGAAGAACATATAATATATCTGAGACTGATAAAAGTTTGATGCATCTTGCCGGCTCACAACCGATGTTGCAGCCTTCTAAAAGGTCGAGGATTTCATTAGTTTAAAGGATGTGTAATTATATTAAGTGTAGTAAACGTGAATTAATAAATATTGGGAAAATATCTTTTTCTTAAATTTAAATATGATTTTGAACTAAGACTATTTCGTTTTTAAATTGTGATTATATAAACGGGAAACCTAAGAGTCTTTGAAACCAAAGGTCCGTGAGTCCCGATACTAGTCTCTGTGGGGTGTCAAAAGCCTGGTCACTTAGCCGCAAGGTTAGGATGCGCCGAGACGAAATTCGCTACATGAGATGACTCCGCCTTCAAACTAACGTGAAAGCAAAGAATTTTCAAACGTTGATTCCATGGTTGAAATTCACGAAATAAGCACATTCACCTTAAATATAATAATTACCGCGGGGGGGGGGGGGAGAGTGAAAAGTTCACAAGTTACAAGTATGAGTAGTGTTAGCATCTTAACTTATATTTAACGGTGATTTCGTTTTAAGCTTAGTTTGGGACAAGTGAAAAGTTAGGGATGATGAATTTATATTTTTGAGCACTTTAGGATTAAAGTGCTTCTTATTCTGTGACCCTAAAGTTATAAAAATAACGGAAGTCATACATGTTAGTTAGTTGCTTAAAAAGAAAAGTACAAAAAAATGAGAAAACGGAAAAATACAAAAATATGTATAGGAATAAGTGTGAATAATTGAAAATGGTCAAAACGGGACTTTTCAAAACTTAAGAGTCTTTAATTCCCTTTGATGAACACTTAGCTACTTTCTGAGGTAATTAGTCGAGGGGTATTGAGACTCTTAGTTTTCTTAAGTGTTTACTTATGGCATTGCGTGAAGACACGACAATAATTTAGTATGAGGGATTTTGGTATGTGCTTAATTACACATACCATTTACCTATAAAAATGAGCCTAAATGACCAAAACAGACATAAAATGCCCAAAATATGTGTGTTTTACTATTTATGTTGTGTAGGTTTTGGATATTCACTAAAGGACAAAAATCAAGCAAAACGGACAAAACCAAGCACGGGAATGAAAAGAGCGTAAAAAGTCAAAGTCAAAGTCAAAGTCAACCCTAACAAAGTCAAAAGTCAAAGACGAACGAGGCCGCCACCGAAGAATACTTCCAATGGCCCACCCGTACCCAATTAAATAGGGCCCGGGTCCAGCCCATTAAAAGCATTTATTAACAAAGACCTTTTCTAAGACTTAAGTCTTATTATAGACACTTTTAAACCCATTTTATGGATTAACCGGCCCAAACCCTAAGGCCCAAATACACATAACGCCCATTAAACATAAACCCTTTACCCCATTTTCATCGTTAGTCCTTAAGGACTAACATTGTTAGTCTAAAAGGACTAACGATGCAAACATATGACAAAAACAGAGTATAACCCCGTTACCCCAATCAAATGCACAGTACCCAAATCCACTTTCCCTCCAATAATACTATTCATCATCCCTGTCGTTTTCCTTTAACTCTTTACCCCAAAACATCATTTTCCCCCCCTCAACCCCACTTCATAACACCAAATCCACCATGGCAATCCTATAAAACTCTATATTGGCTGATGACAAGTAACAAACGATAAAGGGCTAAGATCAAACTACCTTGGTGAACACTCAGATTGACGGCTATGATGATGATTTGAAGTCACTCACAACAACAAACACACCTCTTAGTTCACCTCACAGAAGAAACACACATGAAGAACCCAATACATTTAACTTTTCTATAAATAGGGCCTCATTGTAAGCCTTTGGGCAATCAAGTTTTTTAAGTTTTAGTTTTCAGCTTACATTAGTTTATTGTACTTGTTTTTAAAAGTTTTGTACTGTTTTATTTAAGTTAATAAAAATCTAAGTTTTATTGTTAAATTATGTTTTTAATATTAATCCTATTTATGGTTTAAAAAGTATTTGTTAAGCTCTCATAATCTGTTTTACTACTTACTTAAGCTGTTTTTACTTAAGCACTATAAGTTTTTCCATAACTTATAGTGTTAACAAAAAGAGGCCATTTTTTACAAAAAACGTCAAAAACTCATTTCAGGAAGATAAGCCAGAAAAAGAAGGTCTTATAGGGGTTTTACTAGCTTTTTTACACAAGCTCGAAATTTAAATATTACTCTCTAAGAGCCATTTTTATCCCTGTTTTGAGCAAAGGCATTTGTAAGTCCTCATTTTCCATTTTTTTAGCTTATGTACTGTTCAACTGCTTATTACTACTTATTACTTCTTATTGTTGCTTATTATTCATGTTTAATGCTTATTTATGCTTCCTTGATGTTTATATTTCATTTGTTCAAGTTTTTAGTTAATACTGCTAGTTTAGCTTTTCATACTGCTTATCTTGTTAGCTTATGTTAAGTGCTTATTTCTGTGTTATGAGTGCTTATTTATCTTTAGTTTATCTTATATTAAACTTGTTTTAAGTTTTTATAAGCTCTCTTAGTCTGGTTTAGCTTAAAATTTGTTTTTCAAGTTTTAAAGGATTGTTTGGTTTAAGGGGCAAAATGGGTCAAATTGGTTAAAAAACTATTTGGGTCACTTGGCTAACTTATATAAGCTTTCTTTAAGTCATTTTAAGCTGTTTTTAATTTCAAGTTTTAAAACTAAAAGTTATTGAAAAGTGTTGTCTAATATGTGTTTAAATCTGTGGTGACACAACAGATTGTAAGAGCTTATTTGATAAGGCTTTTGAAAACAACTTTGAAGTGTTGGTCTTGAGTTGTTTTAAGTGTTAAAATGCAGTAGATCAAGTTTAGTTTAGTTTACGTTAGTTTTGTAAAAGTTTACTCAAAATCTGTTCAAGTTCATTTCAAGTAGTAAAAGCCTATTTTCATTAGCAAATTTAAGATAGTTAAAATAGGTTTTAGAATCTAAAAATTGGTGCACAAGTAGATCTTAGGATAAATTTGATCTGTTTTAGCTTAATTTATAGTTTAGGGCTTATTAGATAAGCAGAATTTAGGGCTGAATTTAGCCATTTAGTCTTTTACAAAAAATTAGAAAAACTCAGCTCATACTGAGTGAACAGGCTTTTTCAATTAGCTTTTTCATGGCTTATTTGATTTTCAAAATACTTTTAGATTGCTGATTTAGATAGTCTTTAGCATAGGCTTTAAGGTTTTACAAGTTATTTTTCCATAAGGTTCCATTTAGTTGCTTAAAAATAAGCTCAAAAGTGCCCTTGTAGGCTGTTTGGTTAGCAGGCTTGGCCAAATAGCTTATTTGCTTATTTGAGTTTTTGAGCTGTTAGGTTTGCTTTAATTGTGTTTAGAATTGCTTATTAGAGTAGTAGAAATAATCTTTTTTAGGCTTATTTTGTTTCTACTTAGCTTATCTAGTTTTTAAGAGCCAATAAGTTAAGCAAATTGTCTCTTAGTTTAGAATTTTTAGTTTAAAAAGCCTTTAAGTAATATGTCATTTTAAGCTTAGTTTAATTTTTTTTTATTTGCTTATTTTTGTTCCATAGTGCTTATTAGGTATAACTTTAAGTCAATTTTAGCTTGTTTGCTTTTCTCATTTGCTTAACGAGTCTCAAAAATTCAAAAAGTTTTGCTAAAAAGTCATTAGTATAAAAGTTTAAACTGTTACTTTTCATAGCTTATTTCTGTGCTTATTTGTGGTTTCTGTAAAAAGTCATTTTTCAAAAAGTGCTTATTTTTAAGTCCTTAAGCTTTTCTATAAAAAAATTTTTGCAAAATAAAAACATTGGGAAATTAGGAAGTCTAGGGTGAGCAAGGCTCGAACCCTAGGACTTTCACCAAGCCTCAACCAACGATTTAACACAACACACTCAAACCACACTGCTGCCCTTAGTCTTTTCCGTATTTTTATTTGCACACTTAATCTTTTAAAAACCCTTTTAGTCATTTTAGCTATAGGCCCTTCTTGGCTTATTTCCGGCTTATTGTGATAAGCTGGTTTCTCCGTTTTATTTTTCTTAAATTCAGCATTGTTCAAAGGACTTTTCCTATTTTTTTTTTCATATTTTCCATAATTAGTTTAATATTTTTTATATTTAATTTAGATAAAAACAATTTTTAATTCATAATAAATTAAATAAAAGTCAAAAAAAATAATTTTTTTTTTAAAAATTTTCCTTTTAATCATTTAGGCTTGTCAAAAATTAATTTTGCATTTGTAGGGTTACAATTTAGAATTTAGGTTTTAAAGAACAGGATTAAGGATCTGCGTTATTGTTTTATTTAGGTTTTTAAGCTTTAAGATTGCTTATTCGTTTATTTTTTAGGTTTTCTTTACTTGTCTTTGCTTATTATTAGTAGAGTTAGAAATATAAACCTAAAAACTTTTAAACCAATCAAACGCGCGATCACGAACGTAACCTTGATTTTCAATTCACGCCTCGACAGGAAACGACCCGGGAAGGTTTTTTAGGGCTTTTGCTTTGGTTAAAAGTAATAAATCTTTTTAAAAGCCTTACGGAATTCTTACTCTTATTATTATTGATCTTATCCTTATTATATATTTATATTATATTATATTTAAATATATTAAGTGAGAGGAGTCAAGGGAATATTGGTACTTGGTCCAAGTGTACCACCTGCAACTCCTACCATGCACCTGGAGGGCCTTGTCGCACATGCTTCAACTGTAACCTCCCGGGTTATTTGGCAAAGGATTGTAGAGGTGTGCCGAGGAATATGAATCCTGTCAATGCTAGAAACCCAACTGTTAGAGCATGTTATGAGTGTGGTAGTACCGACCATGTCAGGTCAGCTTGCCCTAGATTGAATAGAGCACAAGAACCAAAAGGAAATCGTCCAAATCAAGTTGATGATAATAACGGGGGCCAGGGTCGTGGAAACCAAGGGAACTAGACTAGGGGTAGGGCATTTATTTTGGGAGCAGAGGAAGCTCGTCAGGATCCGAACATTGTGATGGGTACGTTTACTTTGAACGATCATTTTGCCACTACCTTATTTGATTCTGGTGCCGACTATACTTTTGTTTTTACTACTTTTATACCTCTGTTAGGCTTAGAGCCCAGCGACTTAGGTTTCAGATATGAGATTGAGATAGCTAGCGGGCAGCTAGTAGAGATTGATAAGGTTATTAAGGGTTGAAACTAGAAATCGAGGGTCATGTCTTTGACATCGATCAATTTGTTTAATTTGAGATTGAAATAAGAAACCAATCACAAATTGATGAACTACCGCAAAATGAACCAATAATAAGACAGTTTTCAATTTCTCCAAGAAGTTGTGTTTTGACGCGCTATCTTCTCCATTGTCTCGGTAGCCATATATAAAGAAGGAAATAAAATTCATTTGTATAGGAATGCATTAATAAAATAGTGAACATATAAATAGTAATTGACCTGAATTCTTGAGAATGCCCATCAAAATTAAAAATAAGGAGATTAAAAAATATATACCCTTAATTTAAAATTGTCATCTCACAGAACTTGTCATCTCACAGAACTCTGTAGCTAGTGATGTATGTGAATAATATTATCAACTAACAAATAGTGTGATAAAGAATGAAACCAAAGCTGATTTGGATGAATAAGGTAATAAAAAGGTTGTACCATGGTTTGTCCAAGTTCTTATTCCATAAACGTAATGGCAATGTCATCTCTGTATGATGGAATCTCTAATAATCATAAAACAAAAAACAAACAATTAATCAACTATCCCTACTGTATGAGCAAGTCAATAACACAGCCCTCGAAACAAACCGTTTGACATGAGCATGAAACACCACTTGCACAAAACTAACCTTGTAAGTTGCATAATTTCTGTGACGCGACCACGCATCCATGAGCCAGAATCATCAACAAATGCACAGACCACCTGCACGAAACACATATACCAAATTCATTCAGAAATTATCACAAACATGTGGTGTGACTAATATTTTCATAATTTTCAATAAGAAATAAGAATAAAAATCATAACATGCGGGTAATAAGAAAAAACACATTATCCTTGATTACAAATAAAAGTTAAGGTAGATATAAAATGTGAAAACCCCAAAAATGATTGAGCGAAGAAATGATGGATTAGAGTTGAACTTCAAGAGTCATATACTTTGAAATATAAAAACGCAAAATCCTAATCCTGGATAAGATAGAAAATTAAAATTGAAAATTGTTTAAAAAGTCAAAAATCTTACCTTCAATAGTGTTAAATCAGAGATTTCTTAACATAAATTGCAAGTTAATCATCAACATTACGAACCGTAACTGGCCAAATTGCCCTTATATATTATGAGTAAAATTAGGGTTTCTGATGAAAACTGAACCCAATTGATGTCGAAAAAATTAATCAATTTAAAATAAATCGCATGTACATAATAATCCTAAATAGAATCTAAACTTAAACAAACCTTGTGAATGAAGATGATATTGTGTTTTTGAAATAAACCGTGATTTTCTTGATATGAGTTTCAAAATCAAAACAGCTCACAGTGAATGAAGATGATAATTTTGTAGAATAGGTTATTGTAAATCAACCGTGAGATGTAATTTTTTTAACTGTGATTTGATAGAGATAAGTATGAAATTGATTTTGAAGATTGAGAGATCGTAGGGGGAGAAGTAACAGCCGAATGAATGAACATGGTAATGATTGGACCATTATACCCCTAACTTTTACACTATCAGTGCCTAGTTGGATTGTTTGTTCCCATTATGCCCTTTGAGTCATCATTTTCAGTCAGCATTAAGTTGTCATGTCACCATGTCTAGTCATCATGAAATATTTCATGCCTTGCCCCATATATAGGTAGAAATAACTCCAATTTTATTTCCTTTTGTGCAAATTGATATTTATATTTGAGTTAACTTTAAAAGACGTGTGAATTTGGCCACTACATTGGACGTGTACTTACATTTGAAGCAAGTGGATTTTTTTATCATTTCATTTTACCTGATTGAGAATATATATTAAGGGCCCATTTGGTTTGTTGATGGGTTTATGATTTGGATTTGAATTTGGTTTAGGATTTAGATTTGAATTTAATATATGAGAGAGAAAATAATATTTAATGATATATTATAAATAAAAATATGAATTAATATCAAAATATATAATATAAAGTATAAGAAAAGAAATAATGAATGGTTGAAGATTTATGAGGTCCCACAAAAAAGGAATCAAGCGAGAAATGTAGTGTGGAAGGTCGGGGATTATGCATGCCTATATTTTTTTATTTAAGCCAAAGTCAACACCTAACATTATCACACCAAACGTGGGTTTTTGCTTCAAGTCCTAATTTTAAAAGCAAAAGATGCATACCAAACGTCTCCTAAGTCTTTATACACTCACAAGATATATACTCTTAGATTGACACACAATCCAATTTACACAAATACACAATTTACACTATTGGATCTACACACAATCCAATTTACACAACATCACAAAAAAATATAATGAATATTCGTGATCTTGAGAAAGAGGAAAGAGATCACTTGATAATAATTCGTTTCTAGATGAATACGGTTGTTCTTCTCTTGCACTTGATTAGAAGAAGAGAGGAAGAGGGAATTAATCACTTGAAACAAGATCAAGATATATTAGTGATCAAGATATGTGTTTTAGAAAGAAAGAAAGAAAAGAGAAAAGTGGATCTGAGAAAATTCGTGGCAAGAGGTTCTGTTTTTCAGATGGAGTGACCTAGTATTTATAAATGACAAAAAGAGTCGTTACTCTGTTGGCGGTCCCGGCGGTTCCTAATATGTTAGGGGGCCGCCCGTAGAGTACACTCCTCTTTTTGTCTTTTAGTGGGGAAGGTGTTATCTGTTTTGGAACCTTCCATTTTGGGGGAAAAATCTGATTTCAAATTTATTGTTTTAATAAAACATTTCTTTTATGAATAAATATTTTGTGTATATATTTTTGTAAATACACTTTTGTAGAAATGTAAGGTTTAAAAAAATATTTTCTTGATCACTAATCATGTTTAATGATTTGTTTATCCATACCTTAAGTGATTAATCTTAGAAATAGAATTTTACGATTAGTAATTTATAAACGTTTAATTTTATCGTAAACGTTTTTACATTTTGTTATTATCAAAACATCGAGAGGTCGAAAAATATAAATAACGTTTTTAGACATTATTTGTATTAACAATCTCCCCCTTTTTGATGATGACAAAATATAAACTCATTTAGTATAAAATTAGAAGTTTATAAATTACTAATGAGTTTAATTCCATTTCTCCCCCTTTTTGTCGAATCCAAAAAGGTTGATCGTCGAATTGTAGTAGAGAGAAAGAAATCGACGATTAAAGACTCCCCCTTGATGTATGCTCCCCCTCGTTCGGGGCACCAAGGGATCGATCTTACGATAATTTGTTTGCTACAAAACAAGGTTAGAAGTACAAGTGCAAGACAAATATCTTTCAAGTTAACACATTGTATTTAAATTAACAAAAGAAGAGTTTCATTCCACCAACAAGAAACTCATACATTAGCACAACCAACTAATACATTCATGCAAAATAAAACTAGAACTAATACAAGATAAAGAGACATAATACTACATAAGTCTTAAATGATTCATGATTCATAGAGAATGACTTTTTAAACAAAATGTCTTTGGATTTTCCATTATTAAGCCATTTGAAAAGGGTCTATGGTGGAGGTGGAAAATGGGTTGTGAAGGCGGTGGTTAGAAGATACTCGAGATGAGCAAACATAATGTTCATTTCATCTCGAAGGTTCAAATGGAGGTTACGGTTGTGGAAACAACAAATACAAGTTGATCCATGATAGTCATGATAGTTGTAGTAGAGTGGATGTCCCATGATAGGAGGTTGAGGTGGTGGTGGTGATGGTGAAGGTGGACTTGAGAGATTTTCAAGAGGTGTGATTGGTGATAGTGATAGAGTGATATCCAAAGAAGGAAGGCTTTGAAGTGGTTGAGGGTTTAAAGGTCTAGGAGGGACATCCAAGATGTTCTCAAGCAAAGGGTTCAAAGGTTGAGGAGAGGTTGGTTCATTTGAGGATGGAGGTGAAATTTAAAGTTTTGATTGAAAAGAAGAAGATGTATTATCTTGGCTTGAGGGGGTTTGATTTGTGGATGGAGTTTTTGATGGTGCATTTGGAGGAGTTAGAGATGAAGAAGTAGAGGTAGGAGAAGGTGTAGTGGTGACTTCTTCATCACTAGAGATGTTGACAAATAGTTGTCTAGGAGGGATTATGGTTAATTTGATTTTCTTGGAAGGGTTTGAAGAAGAAGCATTGGTGGAATTCATGATAGAGTTTGGTTGAGAAAGATGATGATAGAGGAGAGTTCATGATTTAAGGTAGAAGAGATGGATTAAAGTGGTAAGGCATGGGGTTTGAGGTTTGAGATTCCAAAAAGGTGTTTGTCAAAATACATAAATTATAGCTGTACCTAGATAGGATAGTGGTCAACTGCACAAAAATTCAGAAGGTCACAGTAGAAGAATCTGTGACCTCTGATGGCGGTCCCTTAATTACCCGGCGGTCCCATATATATTAGGGGGCCGCCTAGTACTTAAGGGGGCCGTTTTCTAAAGAAAAAAAAATTTCCTAGAAATTTCCTGAAATGCTGTATTTAAAGAATTTCCAAATTCCCCCTTTTCAGTTAATTCTATTTCATCATGAATCATCTAATACACATTATCTAATTTCATAATATCAACTATCATGAGTTATGTAGGGAAAGCATTTGTAAGCAACATTTATTAAAGGATAAGCATGCATAATATCATACATATAGCAAAGAGTCTATCAAGGTGCATGCAAGCATTGGTTTCGGATGATAAAATTGAAAGATCATCCATGGCAATCTAAGTTGCTCATACTAAATACTAAGTTACTAATAAGTGGCATAAGATTAAACACCTAATCATAATGGATTAGTAGATAATATAGATAATAATGTCATAAAGCAATTTCACTCATTGCTCACTTCCTCATGTTTCTCCACAACCTTATAAGGATTTTTCCGATTGACCTTACTCCACCACGTTGCTCATCCCTTAATTGCACTTGACGGTTGAGGATTTCGGTTTGGCGGGTGTAAAAAGGTTCTATGTTTTGGTCGACATTGGGTGGGTTTTGAAAAACTTAAGGAACTTGATTGGTTAAAGAATTGACATAACGAATGAGGGAAGGAGTGCTTGCACGCGAGGTCCCTTTGTCATTCCCATCATCATCATCATCGTTGAGAAGAGATGAGGATGGTTGATCAAAGGTGGAAGAATAAGAAGTGGAATGACGACCTCTTCTCGTGCCATGATCCCTTCTGAGCTTTC
>BQNB010064201.1:0-12500 GCA_026074375.1 Tanacetum coccineum
ATCTGTTTAGTTTTTTTAGTGCATCTGTTTGGTTTTCTAGGTTTTCCAGCAAAATATGGTTTTCTCTAGAACCCATCCCAATAACTAAAATATCAAATAATAAAAAGAGTAAGTATTCCGTAAGGTTTTTAACAAAATTTACTTTTAACCAAAGTAAAGTTCAAAACCTCCCGGGTCGTAGTCCCAACGAAGCGTGAATTAAGAATCGTGATTAAGTTCGTGATCGCATGATTTGAATAATTGAAGATTTGATTTTGGATTCTATTTCTACTAATTCAACAAGAAAATAAAGGCAAGCAACAATTAAATGCAATTAAAGATTAAAGCACAAAAACATTATCGGGAATCGAAAAACACGACTTAAAAATCTAAATTATCAAATTTTAACCCTAAAAATGCCAATTTAATTTATAAAAATCTTAAAAGATTAAAAATAATTTTAGAAAGAAGAATTATATTTTTTTGACTTTTATTTAATTTTTTATGAATTAAAAACTGTTTTAATCTAAAAATATTAAACTAATTTATAAGAATATGAAAAAAAATTAGGAAAAGTACTTTGAACAATTTAGAATTTAAGAAAAATAAAAGGGATTTACTAGCTTATTTGAATAAGTTGGAAATAAGCCCAAAAGGGCTGAAATGCTAAATGGCAAACACCCCTTATATACCAAATGCCCCAAGAGCCTAACAGAAAAGACCCAAGGGCACAAATGGTAGAGGTATGAGTGTTAAAGTGTTGGTGAGTTAAGGTTGAGGTCTCGAGTTCGAGCCTGGGACTTCCATATACTCCCAATATTTTTATTTTGCAATTTAACCTTTTTGAAAAAGCTTTTTAACATGAAAATAAGCAACTTTAACAAAACAACTTATTCTAGAAACCATAGATAAGCACAGAGATAAGTTAGAACTTATCTCAGTTTTGGTTTAAAAGCTTAATAGTTTTCAAGCCTAAACCAAGTTAAGCTAAAGGTTACTATAAGCTAAAAATAAGCTAAAAACACTATTGCAACCCTATTACTAAGCTAAATAAGCATAAAATAACAGAAATAAGCAATTCAAATAAGCAAAAAAGGGTAAGTAAAACAGATAAGCAGAAACTATATTTTTGATTTTTTTGAAGGTTTTTAAAAGACTAAATGACTAACTGCAGGCTTATAAATAAGCCAGTAAAAGCTGTTCTAAAACCACAAAAAACTTAAACAGATTAAGCTCACTATCCAATGAGCCTATGCAGAGAAAATCATATCCTTAAACATCCATTAACTACCTTAAAAATGAGATCTAAAAGTGACTTTTAAAATTGTAAAAATAAGCTAACTTGACAGATTGTATGCCAAAACCACAAAGGACAATTGCAAAACCATTCTAATGTTTTCAAATGACTAATAAACCAGGTATGAGTTCTAAAACAAAACCACAAATGCCAATCTACTAAATCTAACCTATAATCATTTTAAGAAAACTTTAAGTCCATAGATTCAAACATTAGAAAAGAAAAACCTTAAAACTAATTTCTAAAACATAAAAGCTTATAAAAACTGACCTAAAGGCTTACTAACAGCTTATCAAAGTTGGCTTAAGTATCAAAAGACTATCAAACAGTAGCAACTTATGTTACTACTGCTTGACCCAAACACTCCCTTAAAACTTCTAAATTCATTTTTAGCTTACAACATATTATATTAAGCTATGAAATACCAAAACAGTTTAAGCATAAGATGATTTAAGAACAAATAAGCATCAATAACTCAGAAATACGCTCAGACCAATAAGCATAAGCAATTAAGCAGTTTAAAGCTCAAATAGGACAGTTTATAAGAAAACAACATCTAAATGATTTCTAAGCATAACACTAAATTAAAAGCAACAATAAGGCATAATAAGCATCAATAAGCAAATAATAAGCAGAAATGAGCAAAAAATAAATAGTTCAAATAAGCAAACAGTAAATAAGCTAGAAAATAGAAAAGTGACTTACAGTTGCCTTTGCTCAAAACAAGGCTAACACATGCTCTTTTAGAGCTTGTCAACAATCTCCAGCTTGTTTAGAACAAGCTGGAGAGGTCCATAAGCCCATCCTTTTTTGGCTTATCATCCATATTAGCTTTTAAGTGATTTTTGAGTGTAAAATGACTTAAACTCTATAAGATATGGGAAAACTTATATTGCTTAAGTAAAACAGCTTAAGTAAGAGAGAAAATAGCTTATAAAAAACAAATTTTAACATAAAACTTAAAATTTCATTAAAACTTCAAAACTGAGTACAATGCTTTTTAAAGGAAGTACAATAAGCTAAAACAAACTAATATAAGCTATAAATTACAAGGAAAATATATTAAACTAGATGCCCTAATGAAAGAAACTAGTCTCTATTTATAGCCGAATAGAGAAGGTTCTAGGTCTTGAGCTTGTGTTTCTTCTGTGAGAGGAATGGGAGAGTGTTCTCCAAGCCTTCAATCTCAGCCATTGAGTCTATTTTATGCTTCTTTAAGCTTCATCATAGCCCTTGATTCTTTGTTCTTGTCCCATAAGCCAATGGGACATCATGGGATTGCCATGGTGTCTTGTCTTCTTCAGGGGGTAGGGTTTGAGTGGGTTTTGTCAGGATTTGTAGGGTAAAAATGTGGGAGACGGTAAATAGTAATATGGGATAGAAAAGGGGAATTTGTTTATACTGGGTAAAGGGTTAACGGGGTTAGGTTATGGGGAACTACGGTGTAAACCCATAAGTACTAACCGTGTTAGTCCTTAAGGACTAACGGTGTAAACGATTTAACAGAATTATGGTTGGGCTTTTGGTTTAGGCCTAGGTTTTTAATTATGGGCTAGGTAAATGGATTTTGGGTTTTATAAAGGCTTTTGATTTAATACATAAGCATAATGGGCTAACCCATGTTAGATGAACACGTCTCTGGCTTCGACTTTTCATGCTCTTTCTAATCCCGTGATTGGTTTTGTCCGTTTTGGTTTCGTTTTTGTCCTTTAGTGAATATTTGTTACCTGCACATCATAAATCACAAAACGAACATATATTTGGAAATTTTATGTCTGTTTTTGGTCATTTAAGCTTGTTTTATTAGGTCAAATGTATGTGTAATTAAGCACATACCAATAGTAAGGGGTTTATAATATGGTAACGAATAGTTTATGAATTGACACTAATTAGCTTATAAAATGACAACGAAATAGGTTATGGAGAACAACTAAATAGTTTATAAGATGATAGTAAAAATGGTTTATAAGACGACAACAAAAGTGTTGATAAAGCAATGACTATTTAAGAAATGACTTACTTTAATTTATAGAGAATCAGAATGTAACCGACGGAATCGTCATAACACATACATTAATAGGAATTTTAAAACATCCACCTATTACAATAAAATTCATAGAAAAGTACTAGTGCATTTTTCTTACGCTCTGTTCTCGAGATTTTTTTTAGATGGAAAGGTAAGGTATGGGAAGGGAAATTACAAATATTGGTGTTCTTGAGTTTTTTTAAGATGGAAAGATAGGGGACGGGAAGGGATGAGGGAGGGAAGTTAAAGACGTTTTTATGTAGATTTGTTCCTTCCAAAATTGGGGGGATTGGGAAGGAAAGTGGTTAGCTAACATCATGGACTTTTATTAAATTACATTTATATCCTTATTTCTTTTTCCTAGTACGAGCAGTAATTATTAGATTGTAGCAGTTTTAGTTTTATATAGTATGTAGTAGCATTTACTCGTATGAATAGGATTTTGTTGACTTAAAATATTATAGTGCAATATCAAAGTGGGCCTTCTCTTTAAACGTATAGTGGGATCATAAATTCCTAAAATACTAGTACGTAGAGTAGTATTTACAAGTAATAATTATCAAGCCTAAGTGGTTGTAGGAGTTTTCAAGTTAAAGATTTTGAAAACATGAAGAATGACGGTAAACGAAGTAGTTATATATTATTCTTTCACCATGTTAATATCTATTCTTAATTGTGATCATGCATATAACTGGTAGATCTTGTGGTTTTTCATTCTTTGACTAGGTTAATTTGAAAAAAATTACAATAATGAAATGGGTCAATCAACTCAAATGGACCAGGGTATATTGGTAATTTTGTTAGCTTCATTATCCTTTCCTTAGTACTTAAAAATAACAACTCAAGAACACAAATTGCAATATTCACTTTCTTCAGAGTGTCGTCCCTTACTTTGCCATTCCCACCCCATCTGCTTCCATTCTTTAAAATTTAGACTCGAGAACACAGTGTTTGGGGATATAGTTATAGAAGGTTTCAACTTAGGTCTCACTAGGTTGGGAAGAAAAATCTCTCCTTAAGCATCAGTATAATTCCTTGACGACCTTAGAGTTCTTGCGGATTTTTCCCTCCTTCTTTTTCTGATTATCATACATCTGGTTCTTCAATCTTGGGCATTTACTCTTGAAATGCCTTTGAGCACCACATCCGAAATAGTTCACTGCAGGTTTCTGGTTAGCTACTGGGGTCCTCTTAATTGTTGTAGGAGCGGAAGTCCTACAATTCTTTGTCGTGTGGCCAACTCTCTTATAGTTACGACACTTCATAGTACATGGTCCAATATGATGCCACTTGCACTTGTTGCGGTAAGGCAAATTTCTAGCATACGCCTTCTTGTTGCCTACCCTAGTAGCGTATGCTCTAACCACTTCAATCCTCTTGCTTTGTTGTTGGTCAGAATCCCTACCGTGATCACTACCCCATTTACTTTTGTTGCTAACATTCTTTCCTACCATGGCTTCCTCACGTACAACCTGATTCATCGAGTCGTGAGCCATGCGGATTTTTGACTCGTAGATCATAATAGCTTCAATAGCATTAGCGACTCGTTGAGCTATAATCTACTTCATTTCTTCTGAACTTATTCCTTGTCTTGATGCCGACATTTTCTTCCAAATTAAGAGAAGTAAAAGGAAAATAAACAAGTCAAGTTAAAATATAAGAAACGTTAATAGATGACGGGTTAATATCGTAAGCGAATTAATCGGCATATTTCTAGAAATTACCAAGAGTAAGAAAGATTGCGACGTTACGAGATGACGTATGAGTTTCAACAGTATAGGACAGGTGTTCAAGCTCGCATTCAGGTTCGTATATTAAGATAACGTAGGATCGGAGGACTATAACAAGTTTCGACGATATGAAAAATAATATTATGTAAATTCATGAAGAAGTTTTAAGGACCATCGTATACTCACGACTTTTTAGAATTAAACGAGACAATTGCTTCATTTGCAATGTCTTAGAAATAAACGAGACCATTGTTTCACCCATAATGTCTTAGAAAAGCTTTAGTATTTATATAATGACCTTTATATGAAACTATGTAGGACGCGTATGGTGAATAAAATAAATGTGATGTAAAATATGATATGGCAAAATGAAATGTAAGTATAAATATGGTAATATGATATATTTAGTACTTATATATATATATATATATATATATATATATATATATATATATATATATATAGTAAATATATATATATAAAATAATAATATATATAAAATATATAATAAATATATATAATATATATATATATATTATACATGCATAATGGGGATTTCACGTATATACTAAGTAAGAGCACGTAAGGATCACATACTGTTATAGACCAAACCTGGTATAACTACCTGGTTTAATATAACCTTGGCTATGGATACCAATATGTCACACCCCCAAACGGGGCCTAGACGGAATACGTGTCCGGGGGCGTGACGTCATAATATACATCACACAAGATCAAGGGAACGACCACTAATGGACGTTTTAAAAATCATAACTCGTTGTATTTATTAAAAATGGATAAGTCTTACAAGATTTGAAATGAAATTTAGCACGTAAGGATCACATACTGTTTATAGACCAGACTAGTATATACTACTTGGTTTCTCTATAATCTTGGTTTGGATACCAATCTTCACACCAACAGGCCAAAAGGAAACACGTGTCGAGGGCGTGAGCTCATAATATAACATTGTACAAAGAACGACTCTAAGGTACATTTGTACGTTTTAAAAATAAACACCGTTGCTTTGATTACATAACTTTATTCTTTACATAATTTATCAAGTTTAAAAAGACAATGCGAAAGCGTAAATAAGTTTTGAAAAGTTGATAGTGGTATTTAAATAATAGGTAAAGATCTTTAAGACTGAGTCAATACACGGGGCACCACATAGCACATCAAGGACATCCAGCTAAGTACTTGAGAAAACATGCTTAAAAACGTCAACATAAAGTTGGTGAATTCATAGGTTTAAGTAAAATATTTACGAGGACTAAAAGGATTTAGTAATTTCTGTTTCATTTCTAGTATCATGAAAAGTATTTGGTAACTGATATCTTTCAATAAAAGTAGTGTGAATCTCAATGTTTCTGAGTGTGTGTGACTATTGTAACACATACAATATCACACAAAAATGTTTACGATATTACCCTATGCTTATGACATCGAAGCCTTAACAAGTTGTGTAAATCCTAGCCTTTTAGATTTGTCTTAAATTGATGTTTTGCCAAAACACCCAAGTATTACCTCAAATGAAATGCACCCACTGGCCAATGTACTCATCCACAATTCCGAGTGAGGGTGTCAACCCCAATAGATCTATTCACAACATTCGTGCTTACACGAAGTAATTAACGGTTCTTGATAGTGTGTACTACGTGGCAATAGGAAAACTTAGGTAATGTGTAAAAGTTTAAGGTACTTGCATTCATAGTAAAAGCAACCAATGTATTCGTAAAGAGTTTAAAGTATTCATATCCGTAGTAACAGCAACCAACGTAATCGTAAAAGCTTTAATTACTTGCATTCATAGTAAAACGAGTGTGAAGTCAATCATGTAAACGAGTTTTGTAAACGAGCATATAAATAAGTTTGAAATCATTAGAGTAAACAAGTTTGTAAACGAGCATGTTCTCACCCTAAAAGTTATAAGGTTAATATAAAACAAGTAAAACGTGGGGCTATGAACTCACCTTAAGCAAATGGTGAGAAAGGAATTCAATGAGGAGTATAACGAAATCGAACGACTCTAACCGCGACCTAATTAAAAGACGCGCTTCAGAAACAAGGAATAAATAATGAAACATCGGATAAGACACTTATATGAGAAATAGACATCCATAAGTGTTTGTGCTTTAGTTTATTTATTAAAAACGTGTCATTATGAAAGTATAAGGTTTATAGTAATGTTACGCATGTTTTACAAAAGGTTTCTGATGTGTGCTTAAACACACATCATTTTTAACCTGGAAAATACTATTAAACGGACTAAAGACATGAAATATGATGAATATTATTGCAAATATGTTTGGTTTGTTTTTTTATGTCTTGCAGGTACTAAGGATTGAAAACAAAGCAAAAACGGGAATTTTCGGGTTCGATTCGATCAAGTTTATTATTTATTCGAGATCAAGACGAAGTCAGAAATATTTCTGAGCATGCCATTGGAAAGAGCATGAAAAATTGAGTTTAGCGATGCCTTCATCTTTTATTGGGTAGGCCTGACTCCGTTTATATGGGTCGGACGACCCATACTTATTTAATTCAAACACCAACCCAGACTTGGCCCAGTTACAGATTTAAGATCAGACCCAACATACACGTCCAGGAAAAGAGAGGCCCAACAATACTTATGGCTGCAGCAGTTCAAGCCCACGATTGGAAGGGAGAGGCCCAATGGGGTGTGCTTGTTTTATACGCTGAAACGCAGCAACATTACTAATATACACATTCACGGACAAAAGTGATGTCGTTTTGACATCGGGCCAAATTTGGGCCAATAAAAAAGTTTTCTAACCGGCCCATAATTGAGAAAAAAATGAAAACTTACAAAACGGACCCTCAACTTTTAATTATTTACGACTTTTTTATATAATAAATTTTATTTACCAAATATATAACCCATATCTACCAATTTATTCAGATAGAAAAAACCATCAGAAAAATCTTCGAATTGCGAACAAAACGAGTCCAATATTGCAATGCTTCTGACATACGCACGATTTTATAAAAAATGTTGAAGTTTAATATAAATAGAAAAAAAATTACAAAATGTACCCCCAACTTCTAACTATTTACGACTTTTTTATATAATAAACTTTATTTCTCAAATATATAACACATATCTACCGATTCATTCAGATCAAAAAATACCCGCAGAAAGATCTTCGAATTGCGAACAAAACGAGCCCAATATTGCAATACTTCTGACATACGTACGATTTTATAAAAAATGTTGAAGTTTAATATATATTTAATAAAAAAACTTTCAAAACACACCCTAAACTACCTAATAACTTTAAAATAAACGGACAGGGTCATGAACATACAATTCTGTGAAAGTTTAAATTATAAAAATAACCTATACTTTTTGCCATTTGCGACTGTATTTAGAAACAGATTTCTCATTTATATTTATATTTATATATATACTAAAAGTCGTTCGCTCTATAAATAACGTATACTCTCGCCCCAACCACAAACACTCATTCAAATTCCGTGATGGTTAAAAAATGCTCACGAAAATAAAATACATGTGTTGCATACGCAGACACATTCCTACTCAATATTCATTCAAAATCGATTCGCAAAAAAATTGCCCCACCGCAACGCACGGGTTATATCCTGCTTGTTAGAAATATATCTTATCCTCATTTTTTTTCTTTTATTTTTTAGAGTAGATAGGTAGAATAGCAAAAGATCACGTGAGATATATCTTTCATATCTAGTGGTTTTCGTGATTGGTAGTTTTCCTTTCTTTTGTTTTATTACTTTTCGTAGGGTAGAAATAAAGATAGCAGTAGGTGATTTAGAGGTAACAGCTAGCGTTTTTTTATTCAGTTTATTTAGTTTTCAATTCCTTTCTTTTTGTGTTCATTTAGTTGTAATTTTTATTGAACCGATTGATATGCACGTTCGATATGATGAAGTATGTTTATGGAACGAATTTATGTTAATGATTCGAATGGGGTGAAGAAGATTTTTAGATTATTAGTTTGATATGGTTTCGATTTTGAATGGAGTTTTGGTTCGAGTTAGCTTATAAATAGCTAGTTTGACTTTGCTTGTTTCATATAAGTACTAGATTTCCTATTCTTTTTGCTTAGATCCGAAGTTGTTGGTTTGTGCTTGCCGTATTGTTTTTTTTAGTCTTGCTTCCTGTTGGATTAGGACTTGCTTATGTTGGTATTAATTAAGAGTGACTTTAAATGCTTATGTTTAGGTTTTAGAGCTTATTGCATTTTAGTTTCGTCTAAAGCTCGATTCGATAGTAAAAAGTGCTTAAAGAGGTTTCAGATTATTTTCTAATCATAGTATATTTAGATAGTTTCATTTAAGCTTAGAATAGTTTTTGAAGAACTTTTAAAGTAGCTTATTGTTACTAGCTTATTGTTTTGTTTTTTTAACTTTACTTGTTTTGAGATGGTGAACCCGGTTCTACTCAATGGGCAATGGAGCAATACGGTTGTATAAGTCTAGCTTATTTGTCTAAGTGCAAACTTAGTTGTTTTACTAGCTTATAAGAAATAAAATTAAATACTTTATAATCTATTAAGTAAATAAAATTTAAATAAGGAATACACTTAGCATTATGTCTAGTTTATATAATCGGGTGGTTTCGTTCTTATCGGTCTCGTCATTCGGGTTCTACTTCTTTTCCCTTTTCCATTTTAGTAGTGTAGTTTTATTTAGCTCAATATGTCTTTTATTGGTTACTCGTTTATCATGATTAGTAAGCAGTTTTAGTATGCTTGTTAAGTGACCGTGAATAGTGAGTTAAGTGTGGATTAAAGAGTAAATTTTTGATTAATAATTTTCGGATTATTTAGATTTCTTATTTGAATATTTCAAAGGGAAAAAGCCGGAGAAATAATCAAACATCAAATCTAGTAATTAATACTTTTATAAGATATCGTTTTCAAAAACGACCCATGCCGTCTTGGGAGAAAAATAATAATTTTATGTGTTAATTCGTCATCAGTTTAAATTAATTGTACACCAAAATAAATGATTGTTTTCATATAAACTAACGTGTGAGAAAACAGTTTTTAAAATAACGGGTAAACCAATTCTTTATTATCTTTTTCTTTCACATTTAATGATCTTTTCGCCTCACTTGACAAGCATATCCTTTTTAGTTATATCTTAGCATTATATTAGCTTATTTTTATATTATTAGTATAATTGAAAACCAAAATTAAAAGATATTCAAGCATTGAATAAGAATCATAAACGTAATTTTCAAATTCAATTCTCGTTGGGATACGACCTCGAAAGATTTAATTATTAGTTTTCCTAAAGCGATTCTTATTTCTAACGGGATACTTAATATTATATACATACGGCTAGTACGTATTTATATGATTATCAAAATAGCGTCGTGTTGCGGGGAGATTTGTACGTTTTTTAACGTTGAGTTTTCGATTAGTGCCTTGAAGATCCTTTCTTCGGAAAGTTTATTTTTGTACTTATTAAAAATATAAAATTTCAAAAATATTTTACATTTCTACTTTCTTTTTCTTTTTATTTTTATTATATATATACATATAAAAAGTTTCAAAAATATTCTCCTTTATCCTCTTATTTCATTTAATTCTTATCTTTTTTACCCTCTTATCCGTTTAATTCTTTATCTGCTATGTCTGACTCGGAAGCTTTAAATGAGCAACTGGCAAGACTTTCCTGAGCTTTGAAACAATTTGAAAGACAAATATTATCTGGCCAATATAATTGCTCATGTTGTGGGGGTCCCTAAAATGGTGGAAATTGTCCCGGTTGTAGCATGGTACGATCGGGAAACGGGTTTGTCTATGACCAGAATCCTTACTCCTACAATGAAACACCTAATTTCTTTAACCAACCCCTGCAACATCCGATTGAGACACACTCATGTGAGTATTGTGGAGGGAGCCCTCATACGGGCTTTGATTGTCAAACAAGGAACATACTCGTCTTTGATCAGGGTCCCTGTTACAATCAAGATTTTGGTTATGACCAATCTCCATTTTATTCACCTAGTCTGCCACAACAGCTCGACTGTTGTGAGATCTGTGGAGGTCCATATTATAGTTATGATTGCCAAGTAAGAAACGCAACCGTCAATGATCAGGGTCCTTGTTACAATCAAAATTTTAGTGATGATCTGCCTCTATTCTATTCTTTGGATCAGCAACAACAGTTTGACTGTTGTGAGGTCTGTGGAGGTCCCCATTATAGCTTTAATTGTCCAACCAGGAACCAGCTTGTCTATGAGCCTAATCCGGGTAACAATTATGACTTTCCTTGTTTTGACCAACCTCTACTGTACCATATTGATCAGTCGCCCCCTTAGGATTTAGATTCTTATAGTCATTTTATGCTTTTAGCAAGGGAAAATAACCATATTTTTGAGGAACTTTTTAGAACTCTAAAGACCAATTCCCCTGTAGGAGAACCTGAGGGGAGTAATGATTTCACGGAGGTGCCTTTTAACGATGAGCAAATTCTAAGACAACATAATACCACTCACGTGACACCTCCACCACTTGCATACACACCAACCCCACTTGTTTTAGCTACCATAGGGCCTTTAGACACCTTTTTAATGGGGGATGAGGTTATTAGCACTATTCTCGAAAGGGAAAATGACGAATTCATAAAGTCTAGTGTTGATGATCTTGTCCCAATCCCAAAGGAGTCTGAGTTGACATTGGATAGTACTAATTTAGAGTGTAGTATACCTATTGATCCACCTTTACCTTATACTGATGTATTGGGAGATACTATAGTAGATAGAGACTTACTTTTAGGAGAGCATTTAGACACCCTCTCAATAGGGGATAGGGAAATTGACTTTAATCCTATTAGGTACATAGAAGAACTAGAACGTTTACTAGTAGATGACCCTGTCCCAGTCCCAAGGGTGTTTGATGCACCCTTAGGTCATTCTGATTCGATATCTAGATCATTTGATGTGACTTTCTCAAACTCTCTCTTTGACTTTAATGATGATTATAACTTATGTTATGATAATCCCCTTTTTAATAAGGAGTTTGAGGACATTAGTAGTCTGGACACCCTTGAGTCGACTCTAGTTATTAATGAGTCTACTATAATTGTCACACCACTCTCCGCTTCTAAGCCATTTAGCTTAAGGGAGGCAGAAAGATTTGATTCTTTTTTTCTCCCTGACACAGTCGGGTGGGAAGACGAGAGTGATGGAGACCCCTTCTTTTAGTTCTCATCATATGCCATCACCCCGTCCTGCTGCATACTCACCTATGGAGGTGATGTATTGCTATTACCATCCTCACCTCACATCGGGTGATGGATTTGACCATGGACCTAAAATGAAATAACACTAGAGTCAAGCTAGAGACTCGAACAAAAACAAGCGCTTCTCGGGAGGCAATCCGTGTTCTCTTTCTCTTTCATTCTTAGATAGTAATAAATCTCATATTAGTATAGTTAGTAGTATTAATATTTAGTG
>BQNB010064201.1:15000-34519 GCA_026074375.1 Tanacetum coccineum
CCCCACCCACCCCCGCCCCCCCCCCCCCCCCCCACCCCCCCCCCACCCCACCCCCCCCAACCCCCCCCCCCCCACCCCCCCCCCACCCCCACCCCCCCTCCCCCCCTACCCCCCCCCCCCCCCCCCCCCCCCCCCCCCCGCCTCCCCCCCCCCCCCACCCCCCCCCATTTTCATTCCTAAGTGTGGGGGTAAAACCTGACATTTTTGAACATTAAGGCCAATGTTCCATTCTAAGTGTGGGGGGGGGGGGGGGGGATTTGTATCGAAATTGATCTTACATGTGCCTACATGTGTCTCACGCAACCCCGTTTTAACCAAAAATTTGCTTTATTTTATATTATATATAACAAAAAAATTTAAAAATAAAAAAATATAAAAATGTTAGTAATAAGTAGGCCCGTAGAACTAGGGATATTTTTGACTTTTCCGAGTATTGCACTCTAGCTTTCCCTTTAGCTTTCGAGACTAAGCGTTTGCTAAACTTTAAAATTTTGCAAAGAACGAAAAATGATAGAGTTGAATATAAGTTAGATGCTAAGCGTGGAGTAGTTGGATCTCCTTAGAACTCATAGAGGTTAATTGTGGCTTTTTGCTCCTATCAGCTTAAAAACTATAAAAATTATAACTTTCAATAAATAAAGTTGATTTGGTTTTTGCGATTCTTAGTTTTGATCACTTCGTAGAGATTCCTTCTGGTGAAAGTAAGGTACATATCGAAGTTTTGTCAGTGTTGTGGGGAAACGGGCTACCGGGTCTTGTCGGTTAGGACGCCCGATGTCTCGGTAGTTAAAAGACCACATGACTTAAAATTTGGCTATAATAATAATAATAATAATGTAATAAACTGAAGCCAAAATAAGACCATTATTTCTTGTCGGTTAGGACGCCTGATGTTGCAGTCGTTTAAAGGGTGGAGGTATTAATAATAATAATAAGAACTGTGGGCTGATAAAAGTTTACTGTCTCTGGTCGGTTTGCTCCCGATGTGGAAGTCTTCAAAAGAAGGCCCATAGTAATAATAATGATCCGAGACTGATAAAAGTTTACTGACTCAGTCGGTTAGGACGCCCGATATGTCAGTCTTCAAAAAGGTCGAGGAAATTACCGAGGTCGAAATAAGACTACTAGCACTATCGGTTAGGACGCCCGATGTGTCAGTTGTTTAAAGGACCGAGGGATAAAAATGTTGCAATAATAATAATAGTAATAATAAAGCCAAATTTCGACTCCGGGGTTATCTAAATAAAGCCTCCGTCTCTGGACTCGTAGTTGAGTTATTTCGGATGAAATAAAAAGGATAACCCCTAAATCATGCGAAATTAGAACCTTAATGTGGACCTTATTCTCACCATATCGTCTCTTTAGGAAAGGATTTCAAACTAATTATGGTTTAAACCGGTTACCTTTATAGTAATAAGGCCTTAATATATATTTAAATAAGTGATCTCGATTCACATTATGTCTTCCGAATAAAATACTTAGACGAAATTAGGAATAAGGGAGCGAAAAGTAGCTGCGTTTACACAATTAGTATTTATGAGTAGTGTTAGCATCTAATCTTATATTTATCTGTGATTTCATTTTAAGCTTGGTTTGGGGATTGTAAAAATCAAAGATGACGGACTCCCGTTCTTAAAGCCTTTTAAATAATTAAATTTTATCTTATTTTTTATCTATTATTGAATAAGTGGTTAAAAAGGGGGCGCTTGCGAATTAAATGATTTTTGAACCTTTTTAATGGACATTTTCTGTTCTTGTTTGATTGTGAGGGGTCATAAGTTAGGGGTGTTAAATTATTTATTTCCATGTGTGTATTATAAACATTACGTGTGGGACCAACAATGGCTAAGTGTGGGGGAATTTGATGTGTGCTTAAACACACATCATTTTTAACCCAGAAAACACTATTAAACGGACTAAAAACATGAAATATGATAAATATTATTGCAAATATATTTGGTTTGTGTTTTTATGTCTTGCAGGTACTAAGGATTGAAAACAAAACAAAAACGGGAATTTTCGAGTTCGATTTGATCAAGTTTATTAATTATTCGAGATCAAGACAAAGTCATAAATATTCCCGAGCATGCCATTGGAAAGAGCACGAAAAATCAAGTTTAACGGTGCCTTCATCTTTTATTGGGCCTGCCCGACTCCATTTATATGGATCGGACGACCCATACTTATTTAATTCAAACACCAGCCCAGACGTGGCCCAGTTACAGATTTAAGATCAGGCCCTGGATACACGTCCAGGAAAAGAGAGGCCCAACAATACTTATGGCTGTAGCAGTTCAGGCCCAACAATACTTATGGCTGCAACAATACTTATACGCAGAAACGCAACAACATCAGAAAAATATCTTATCTTCATTTTTTTCTTTTATTTTTTAGAGTAGATAGGTAGAATAGCAAAAGATCACGTGAGATATATCTTTCATATCTGGTGGTTTTCGTGATTGGTAGTTTTTCTTTAATTTTGTTTTATTACTTTTCGTAGGATAGAAATAGAGATAGCAGTAGGTGATTTAGAGGTAACAACTATTGTTTTTGTATTTAGTTTATTTAGTTTTCAATTCCTTTCTTTTTGTGTTCATTTAGTTGTAATTTTTATTGAACTGATTGTTATGCGTGTTCGATTTGATGAAGTATGTTTATGGAACGAATTTATGTTAATGATTTGAATGGGGTGAAGAAGATTTTCAGATTATTAGTTTGATATGGTTTCAATTTTGAATGGAGTTTTGGTTCGAGTTAGCTTATAAATAGCTAGTTCAACTTTGCTTGTTTCATATAAGTACTAGATTTCCTATTCTTTTTGCTTAGATCCGAAGTTGTTGGTTTGTGCTTGCCGTATTGTTTTTTTTAGTCTTGCTTCCTGTTGGATTAGGACTTGCTTATGTTGGTATTAATTAAGAGTGACTTTAAATGCTTATGTTTAGGTTTTAGAGCTTATTGCATTTTAGTTTTGTTTAAAGCTCGTTTCGATAGTAAAAAGTGCTTAAAGAGGTTTCGGCTTATTTTCTAATCATAGTATATTTAGATAGTTTCATTTAAGCTTAGAATAGTTTTTGAAGAACTTTTAAAGTAGCTTATTGTTACTAGCTTATTGTTTCGTTTTTTAACTTTACTTGTTTTGAGATGGTGAACCCGGTTCTACTCATGTGGCGAGGAGCTTACGGGTTGTATAAGCTAGCTTATTGTCTAAGTGCAAAGCTTAGTTAGATTTTACTAGCTTATTAGAGAATAAAGTTTAAATACTTTATAATCTATTAAGTAAATAAAGTTTAAATAAGGAATACACTTAGCATTATGTCTAGTTTATATAATCGGGTGATTTCGTTCTTATCGGTCTCGTCATTCGGGTTCTACTTCTTTTCTCTTTTCCATTTTTAGTAGTGTAGTTTTATTTAGCTCAATATGTCTTTTATTGCTTACTCGTTTATCATGATTAGTGAGTCGTTTTAGTATGTTTGTTAAGTGATCGTGAATAGTGAGTTAAGTGTGGATTAAAGAGTAAATTGTTGATTAATAATTTTTGGATTATTTAGATTTCTTATTTGAATATTTCGAAGGGCAAAAACCGGAGAAATAATCAAACATCAAATCTAGTAATTAATACTTTTATAAGATATCGTTTTCAAAATAAACCAATGTCGTGAGAAAATAATATTTTTACGGGTGTTAATTCGTCATCATTTAAAGTAATTTGTACCAAAATAAATGATTGTTTTCAATATAAACCAACGTTGTGAGAAAACAGTTTTTAAACGGGTACCAATTCTTTATTATCTCTTTCTTTCACATTTAATGATCTTTTCGCCTCACTTGACAAGCATATCCTTTTTAGTTATATCTTAGCATTATATTAGCTTATTTTTATATTATTAGTATAATTAAAAACCAAAATTAAAAGATATTCAAGCATCAAATAAGAATCATAAACGTAATTTTCAAATTCAATTCTCGTTGGGATACGACCTCGGAAGATTTAATTATTACTTTTCCTAAATTGATTCTTATTTCTAACGGGATACTTAATATTATATACATACGGCTAGTACGTATTTATACGATTATCAGTTTCCAATTTCGGGAATTTACTATTTTTAGAAAGTTTCTATTTTGGGAAAGTTTTTAGTTTCGGGATGTTAATACCGTTCTCTAATATCCGATGATTCCATTTACCGTAAACATACTAGTGACGCCTAAAACATTTACCTTTTACGTCTATCCCGCATATATACGCTAACTTACTATTTTTAGTAATGTTTGGCGATTCCGACTTATCGTCTCTAGGCAACCTCTAATCCTTCGCAATAATATTCAAATGCTACGTTATCATTTCTAAAGTTTTAGGAACCTAAACGGACCCAACCCGCTTGAAAAGCGTTTTTATATATAAAATTATATGTCCGAAAATAACCTGACGAACACTAAGGTTTAACTCACACATAAAGCATTTTTAGCACGACTTTCGCGACTTTGAAAGGGAAACGTCATTTTAGGCCATGTTTGTGTTTTACACTTTAGCCAAAACGGACTCGAAAGGCTCCAAAATGGTCATTTAAGTTTCTGATCTGATCTTATTAAAATTCGTTTTGCTGAAAAATGTTTCAAGTTTCATTTGAGCGTAACTCGATCGTTTTAAGTCTGATTTTAGTGTTCGAGATATGAAAATCTATCTATTCGAAACAAGCTATCCAAAAACTACCTTCACGACTAATGAAAACATTCTTAAGTATTCGAAAACCCCCAAACAAAAATGGATCACCAACATTATTTTTCGTAAACGCTTCCAAAAATCTAATCAAACTTCACAATAGTGCTTATACTAACCTAATCCCATTCACTACTAAACTAACCAACAAAACCACTCTTAAATCTATCCTAATCCCATCATCATCATTGTTCCAACATACTAGTTCACTCATCCTTACCATAATAACAATATGTAAATCAAAGAACACATAAAAGTTTGATTATTTCATAACCCATCTTGTTTCTTTTTGAAAGACTTGCACAAACACAATAAGATATATAGATCTATGCAAGAACATAAGTAAATATAGAATGAATGGTAGAAATGAAAGTAAGAGTTTCAAAGTAAGCTTACAAGATGAGAAGAACAAGAGGGAAAACACAAGATCTAAACTAATAACCCTAGATCTTGAGAAACCGATAAATATAACCAAACCCTAACTTTAGATCTTAAACAAGAACCTTAAAATCAAAGAACCAATCTATGGAAACACCTTAAATAACCTTAATGAACAACCTTATACACTAGATCTTGAAAGGAAATGAAGATTTTAGACACCCTATGGGTGTGTATGTTGAGTCGTGACTACAAGAAGAGAAAGGGAAGAAGAGAGAAAATTTTGGAGGTTTGAAAGAATATGCAAATGACCTAAATTCTTATAAGGGGTGTATTTATAGTGTAAGCCTAGGGTTTTGGTGTATAAGTATTGACCAAGTCAAAGACTAACACACACTTATTGTGTGTGTGTGTTCGGTTCAAGAGAGAAAGAAAAAGGGAGACCATGAGCCAACAATATGGAACCATGGTGCAAGTATGGATGTTTAAGGGTCAAATGGTTAAAACAATAGTCAAATGATGTAAGAATAAGTCACATGCATATGTTGGTGAATGTATGTGTGCATGAGAAAGACCTCATGAGAGGTCACTATCTACACTTACACATAACACATGCCTAATAAAACAAGAAAATATGCCATTGATTTAATTAGAGGCTTGAACCCAGATTTTGAAGAGAATGGGGAGAAATATTTCGAAAATTTTAAGTTTGGGATAGATAATGGTTGCTAACTCGAGTTTACATGCAAAGGTGGTGAATTTCCGGGGTTTCGTTAGACGTAAAATGCTAAAAACGTAAAACGTACGTGATAAACATAAGTGTACGCAGCCTACGTACCACTCTAAAATGACTAAATCAAGAATAATATGAGTAGACTAAACTTAGTTCGGAGTCGGGACGCGTCCAATAACGTTTTTTTTTAGTTTTACCCGGGATAATTTCCCGGTTTTAAGTCAAATTCAAACGTAACTTATAAAAGTCAAAATAATGAACGGAATTGTTTAAAATAATGGCTTGAAATTTACGGGGTGAGACAGATGTTCAGCCTTAACCTTTAAATAAGTCAAACACTTACTTACATACACAACTATGTCTTTCTTTATACCCGGCCACCAATACCTATCTCTAAGGTCATAATACATCTTATCAACTCCTGGGTGTATAGAGTACTTTGACTTATGGGCTTCGTCCATTATCATGGTTCTCACATCACCATTCAAAGGCACCCATATTCGATCCAGGTAGTACAAAGTCTCATCACTTCTCTGTTCTATCATCTCGTCCAAACCTTTCTGTAATCCTGCAGACTCATCCACAACCTCCTTTTGAGCCGCCAGTATCCTATCCTTGATACTCAACTGAAGGGTCGTATTCATAGCTCTAATTCTCTTAGGATTTACTCTTTCCTTCCTACTTAGGGCATTAGCCACCACATTCGCCTTACCAGGATGGTAGCGAATATCACAGTCATAATCACTAAACAACTCTATCCAGTGACACTGTCGCATATTCAACTCTTTCTGACTAAAGATATCCTGAAGACTCTTATGATCTGTATAGATCCATGTACATTTATAAGGCTATTGAAACAATTCTTCAGGACCCGAGTTTTAAACCTTTGACTTCTAGACAGATCAGTTCAGAACTCGTACCAAACTAGGCTGCTTCAACATCATCTAAACCTCCCTCAAAGAATGATTTAGATCTGATGTTTCAACCTATATTTGATGAGTACTTCAAACCTTTACCAAGTGTTGTATCTCTAACTACTTCTACTGCAACTCTACCACAAGATACAGCCGATGCTTCTTCTACTTCTATTGATCAAGATGCTCAATTTCCATGTAATACAACAAACATTGAAACAACAACTCCAATTCATTCTACCAATGTTGACGAGCTAAATAATGAAAATGAAGATGTAGAGTTTAATAGTGAAACATTTACAAATCTGTTCGCTCTTCCTGAAACCAGCTCCGCTGATTCATCATCATCATGGATTGTAGACACTTTAAACATGCACACTTTTCATCAACCACATTCTCACATAAGAAAATGGACCAAGGATCACCCGTTTACCATAATTATTGGCAATCCATCAAAACATGTTTCTACAAGACGACACTCGACCCCCCACCCCAATCACCCCCCCCCCCCTCCCCGCCCCACCACCCCCGCCCCCCAACCCACCCCTCATCGTCCCCCACTCCCATCTCCCACCCGCCACCCCCCACACACCCCCCCGCGCCCCCCCTCCTACCCCCCCCCCACCCCCGCCCCTCCCCTCGCCACAATCCCTCACCCCCCCCTGAGCTTCTCTCCCAAACCCCCCTCCCACCCCACCCCCCCCACTAACCCCCCCGCCACCCCCTCCCCAACCCCAGTCCATAACCACCCCGAATCCCATCCACTCCCCCCCCGCCGCCTCACCCCCCCGCCCCCTCCACTCGCCCCCCACCTAACACAGCTCTCCCCAAGCCCCCCTCCCTGTAACCTGCAGCGTGAAGGCACGCCCTCCCCCATCCCTGCCCCCGGCTCCTCTCGCAGCGCCCCCCCACCCCCCCCCCCCCTCCCAGCCTCCTCTCACTCCCCCCCACCCACTCTCCCCCCTCCCCTCCACTCTCGACCCCCCCCGACCCCACCCCTACCCTTCCCATCCCCCCCACCCCGCCGACACCGCCCCTAGCCCACCCCCCCAACGCCCCCCCCGCCCCCAAACCCCCTTAGCCCCCTGCTCCCCTCCGCCCGACCACAAATCCCCCGACCCCCCTCCTACCCCCCCGCCCCCCGGTTCCGCACCCAACACAAACACCCACCGCACAATATCACCACCTCCCCCCGCAGCCCCCAAAAACACAGACAACATACACCTCAATACCATGCCCACGACCCAACACAACACACAAACCCCTAAGGCTGAACTCATCACGGATCCCTATCAAACATCCAATAAACCACCCAACCACGATCTCAGACACACAAAGAACATAAGTCCAGCACTACAGACATAACACCACGGATAAAAAAAAAACAACCAAACCCCAAAAAAACCTAAACAAGTCCGACAAACCACCAATCCCAAAAAAAACACTAACAAGCAAAAACACTAACTCCCACATCATAAAAAAACCCTAACCACCCACCACCCAAAACCCTAACCCCCGCCTCCCAGACAGCCAATACAGCACCACCACTTCACCACCCCCACGCACCCCCCCCCCCCTCCCGCCCCCCCCCACCTCCTGCCCCCTACCCCCTTCGTCCCCCCCCCCCCCCCTCCCCCCACTCCACCAGCACCCCCACTAGCACTCACCCAATCCCACCATCCCACCGATCCCACACGCACCCACCCAAGTACCCACACCCCCCCACTCCCCAAAAGAAAACCAGCAGATACCCAAAAAGAACACAAAAAACATCCCACTCCACCCACCCCCCCCGACCCACACCCATTCAACCACCACCCAAACCCCAAAGACCAACAAAAAACACCAACTCCAACTCCTCCACGCCCTACCCCCACTCCCCCCCCGCACCCCCCCCGCAACACCCCACCCCTCCCCCACCCCCCCCACTCACCACACCGACCAGAATGACTCCCCCCCACACCCTACCCTCCCCCCCTCCCCCCCTCCGGATTCCACCCCCCCATTTCACCCATCCAACCCATTTAAACCACCACCCCTCCAGATCCATCCGGCACGTCCTCCCCCTCGCCCCCGGCCCCCCACCCCCCCCCCGCCGTCCCCCCTCTCCCCCCACAGCACCTCCCCCCCTACACTACCCCCCCAACTACAAAGCCCCGAAATTACCTAAAAAACCACACACCTAAACACCCATTCCCCTACCCTACGTTCCCCCTCCCCCCACCCCCCCGACCCAAATAAACCCCACCACAAAAACCAGGACCTCCAAATACAAACCTCCACACCCTCACAAAATTAACTACAAACAAACAACACTCACCCCCACACATCCCCTCACCACCGCTCTACCATCACATTATCCCATAAACCCGGCAACCCCCACCTGACCCCCCACCCCCGCCCCATCCACCACCAACTCCCCCCCCCCCCCCCCCCCCACCACACCCATCCCCAACCACCTCATCCCCCCCCCCAAAAAACAGTCCCCACCCATCCACCCACCCACACCTTTCCCACACCCAACACACGACCCTCCCAACGTTCGCCACTACCCACAAGCCCACTCACCAACCCGCCATCCACCCCCCCCAAAGCACCCTACCCACAAACGCAAAAAAACAAAGAACACTCACAAAAAAAAAAGAAAACCAGAAACAAAAAAAAAACAAAAGAAACCACCATTAACACCCAAGAAAACGAAATAGCTCAGTGCAATGTCAAATAAAACAAAACATACAAGCGCCCCTAAAATAATCATTCTCACCATAAAACGAGCGCGTCCTCACCCACACCCATGCTACCACCCACCACACCCCGCCAACCACACACGACAACAACAATCCCAACCATCAACCAACCTCCTCCCCAACACCACCAACACGCCACACCCCTCCACACAATACAACACACACACAAGCGCGTCGTTAACACAATACACTATCTCTACATTTACAGAGGTGATTGGAGAGGGGGGGGGTTCGAAATACACATAATTTACTCAACAACCAACTCTAACACTCCACACAGACTGGAGGAGAGAGGCACAATAACTAATACCTCACTCTATTAATCTAAATAAACAACACACGCGAGTGAGAAAGTAAAAAAAACAAATTTAACAAATTCATATCTAGAAATAAACAAGGGGGATAAAGGTTCATTATAGCGCGCGAGAGCAACAAAGATAAATAGTAAATGATATGTAAATCAGCACAAAAATTAAAAAAAAATACAAAAAAAATAATAAAATAAAAAAAAACAAAACAAAAAAAAAAAAAAAAAAAAAAATAACAAAACAGAAAAAACTAAATACAAAAAAAAATAATAAAAAAAAAAAAAAGAACCACCACAACAAAAAAAAAAAAAAAAAACAAAAGATAAAACAAAAAAAACTACAACACAAAACCCAAAATAATGAAAATAAAACAAAATACAAAAACTACTTAAAAAACACATAAATCAATCTATAGCAAAAACACCTCTACACTCCCACCCATACAACTGAAACACCACCCAATGCCCCGCCACACCCAAAAAGCCCCTGAGAAAACTCCAACTCACTAGAATACAACCCAAATACCAAAAGAAAAAAAAAATACATAATCCAGAAAATAATATTACAGAAAAAGATCGCCAGTAAAACCAAAAGACACGCAAACAAAATAAAACAAAAATAAAAAAACAAAACCAAAAGACACACAAACAAAAAACAATCCAATTACAAATTACTATACAAAGATAAACAAAGCCACATACTAGAAAAAAAAACACAAAAAGACCACAAAAAAAAAAATAAAACACATTAGAATAACACAGTACAACGCACACCCCACGCACAAACCCACCTTGAAAACCACAAACAAGCAAACACCCTATCTCAAAAAAACAAATATCCAGACCGACCCTTGCACCCAAGCAGAAAATAGACCAAAAACAATAACAAAAAAATAAAACAACTAAACACGAACACCCAATCTTCAACGACAGCACAAAAAACACACACAACGAAAAAGAAACCTTAAAAACAACTAGAACAAAATAAAAACAAACACTAACACAATAACACAGGACCCAGCAGCACACCAAAACCAAATTAAAACACTAAAACCCACACCAACAATCATACATAACCTATACTGCCCCTCACTCCCGCACAACCAAAGCAAAACCTCAACCCACACAAACACGACTCCACATAAAATCTCTAAACAAAACCCCCAAAACAACAAACTATAATTAAAATCTTTCTGACACTAGTAACCTCCTTAACAAACAAACTGAATTCCACCACACGGAGATTACCCTCCACCCCCCATCCCCTCCACAGACCACAACAACCACCTAACCCACAACCACATGCCACACAAATTAAGACAGCCCAAAACCACCCAACCCCTAACCGCACACCCAAAACCCCAAATACCCACATCGACCCCAGCGAAACATATACAAGCACAAGCAACCACAAAACAAAAAAACAAAACACAACCCAACCAGCCACACTCAACACTACATAGCCACACTCGCCAACCCCCGTCAACCCGCAACCACTCCCCCTCCCCACCACTGCACCTCCACCCCCGCGCCACCACCCCCCCTAAAGACCCCACCACACGCCCCGTTAGCCCCACCCCACAATCCTCTAACATCATACACCACCTACCCCCCCCACGTCCCAGCGCAAGTGCCCAACCATCACCACCACCCACATGAAGCCCGACCGAAATCCCACCCCAACACCCCCCCCCAACACTCAGCCTACTGCCAAATCCCCCCCTCTACACCCTCCCCCTCCGTCTCCCCATACAACATCCTCCACTCGCCCCCCCCCACCCCCCACTACCCCACATCACAGCCACACAAATCGCCACACAGAAAGCACACAATCAAACCAAACAAAAAGCCAAACGATACAGCCAGATCACAGCACACAGAAGAACCAACCGCCGACAAACAACAACAACAACCACCCCAGTGAGAAACACAATACCACCAAATCTAACCGACATCTTAATCAACATCAAGCTAAAATACCACCCACAAAAAGCAAACAAAACCATCCACAAATATCCAAACAAAACCTTCATCCCCACTCCCACCGCACCCGCTCGCAGTCTAACCCCAATCCCCCCCCCACCTGCCTCACGCACCTACCCCCCCCACCCCCCCCCCCGCTACCCACCCCCCACACACCCCCTCCGCTTCCCGCCCTCCCCACGCCCCCCTCGCCGACCCCGCCTACTCCCAGCACCACCCCAATCCACCCAATCCACAGCCCCCCCTCTCACACCCGCGCCCCAAGCATCACCCAACCCCCACCCCACCCCTACACCCCCAAGACCCCCCACCCCACAGCCGCCCCCCCGCCCCCCCCGCTCCACCAACACCCGCCCACCAACCACCCACCCCCCACACCCACCCAACCCCAGCCCCCCCCACCCGCCGTCCACCCCCGCCCCCCTACCGATCCCTTTCACCCCCCTCCCTCCCTCACTACCCCCACCCCCCCCCCCCTCCCCCCCCCCCCCTACTCCACCCCACCCCTCACCCACTTCCCACCCACTCCACCACCCCCCCCACCCCACCCTTACCTCTCCCCATATCCCCCCAGCTCCCCACCAGCACTACCCACCCGCCCCCCCAGCCCGCCCCTCCCCACAACCCCCCCCCGCCCCCCCCAACAACCCCACCCGACACAACCCCCCCCCCCACCAAATCCAACCACCCCCCCAAATCAACAACCCCCACCACCCCCGCACACAACCCCCCGCCCCACACACAACCCAAAACCGCCCTCCCCCTCCCACTCCCCAACACCCCTCGCCAACCCACAAACCACCACCCCTCACACCCCCTACCGCCAAACAACAAACACCCCCCCACGGCCTCGACCTACCCTAAACCCCCCCACCCCACCCCCGATAACGCACTCCTCCGCCCCACCCCCCATACACCCCCCACCACCTCAAACACACGCATCCCAGCCTCCGCGCCCACTCTCACCCCTGAATCCCCTCCCCCCCCGCCCCCCCCCCCACAACCCCCCCCCCCAGCACCCCCCACCCTCTACCACCCACCCCCCGCCGCACCCCTCACCCTCCCTCCCCCGCCGTTGGACAAACCAAAAACAAGTTCACCTCACAGTGTGGTAAATTGGCACCGTAGTGATTTACTCAAATCTAAGCTTATCTTGCATGGGATACTCCCACGTTTGGAATTCTCCATGTGAAACCGCTTAAGATTTTTTTCGATATAACAACTTTGACATAAGCCCCAATCAACCGCCGTGATCTACCTCTGTAGATTCTGATTCCCAAGAATATATGCGCTTCACCTAAATCTTTCATGGCAAAACACTTTCCAAGGTAGGATTTAACATCTTGTAACATTGGAATGCTGTTTCCTATGATCAATATGTCATCGACATACAAGATTAGGAAAGTGACATTACTCCCACTAGCTTTTAGATATACACATGGCTCATCACGATTTTGAGTGAAACCAAATTTCTTAATTTCATCATCAAATCTTTTATTCCATTGCCTTGATGCTTGCTTAATCCCCATAAAATGAACGTTTCAGCTGATACTCGTTTTGGATATTTTTTGGATTGACATAAACCTTCAGGTTGCTCATGTAAACCTCTTCATTGAGAAAGTCCATTGGGAAGGTAGTTTTTGACACAATTTGCCACATCTCATTAGCATAGTACGCTGGCTATGGCTATAAGAAACCAATAGCTCGAATTCTGAAGGTGAGAAGGTTTCCTCATAATCAATCCCTGGGGTTTGAGTATAGCCCTTCGCCACAAGACGAGCTTTATAGGTGTGTACAGCTCCATCCATGTCAGTCTTTTTCTTAAAGAGCCACTTGCTACCAACGGTTTTGCCATTAGGAGCTACCAACGGTTTTACCGTTAGAAGGAAGTTCAACTAAGTCCCAAACTTCTTTGTCTTTCATGGATTGCATTTCCATATTCATAGCATTAAGCCATTTATCAGACTCAGGGTCTAACAATGCAGCTTTATAGTTAACGGGTTCGCCAAGATCCCCTAACTCATGCTTCTCAGCATCGATGTATAAACACATATGATCTATGGGACGTCGTATCCTTATGGACCTACGAATAGGAATGATATCACTTTGAGGTTCATCTATTTTTAGATCATCCTCTTCATGATTTAAGCTAGTGTCTATAGAAGGATGCGTATCTTCTTCTTGAATAATTTCAAGATCTTCTAGACTCCCACTTGCTTCTTGAGTAATAAGACTATTCTCTAGGAATTCAGCATTCTGAGCAACAAGGACTTTGTTATCGGGTGGGTAGTAGAAAGAATAACCCATCGTTTCCTTTGGGTATCCTATGAAGATACACTTAATAGACCTGGGTTCTAACTTGTTCATGGGTAAGCCCGTAGAACCATTAAAAAGTCAAACCCACTCTTACTCCAAAGCAATTCTCACCAAAAAGCTACCCCGACATAAATCCAATGGGAAGACTCATGTCGAGAGAAATAGCTCAAGCCGAAGAGAGATGTGTTTCGGACCTAGGAGGACATCGGGACCATCTCCCCGCTTATCTTGCTCACATGTTGTATTGTGTTGTTGCCGAGGAACAATACAATCAGCTTACTTCTTGTCGAAACGAACGAATGTGCTAGATCAATCTAACCGCCAATCCTCCCATACGTATGTTTCTTGACTCGTCTTTATCGTCCACATCATGGAAGTATATACTCCACATCTCGACAATGGCATTTTATGGACATTGTGATCGAGACATGCGTCCACTTTGCTCTTAAACAAACCTCGGAGACCTCGAAGTGATTCGTGGCAAGGCAACCCATTTCGTCTCATCCTCAGCCTTCCTGAACCATGCACACACGTCATCTATCAACATGATAATGAAAATGATGTGAACTTCTCGTGCAGTAACTCCATCTCCTACCACCTATCCTACACTCTTAAAGCCACTCAACTACTAAAAAACTACAAAATGCCTTCTAACTTCCGAACAAACCGTTGAAACTCTCTTAACTGCTCTGTGAAACACAGAACCACCTTGCTCAAACCAACACGCAAGAAATGCATAAGAGATGCCGTAATGGGGGGGGGGGGGTGGGTGGGGGGGGGGGGGGGGGGGGTGGGGTGGGGGGTTTTCAAGTCATTTGAAAGGCACTAAAAGGAGTGTTTAACAAGAAGAAAGAAATAAAGACATAGAGTGGATAAACTAGATCTTAATATAGTTTTTAAGACAATTTTTAACTTGATTAATGTAGGTTATTGAACAACTATGTGGTGATCACCGATATATTTGAAAGACTTTATATATAGGTATATCTTTAGAACTTATTTGCTATAGCCTTAAAACTTTGGTTGTTTTATTAAACCAACTATTGTGCCATTGTGGTTTTCATATTTCATGTGTTTTATTATATGTTATAAGATTAAATATGCTTATAAAACTCTATAGGGCTTACTGCAAATAAACCACCAAAACAAAAATAGTCTCACAAAAATCCTAAGAAAAATAGCTTTTCTGTGAAAAATAGGACTAACAGTGGGCGACCCCCTTAATTCACAATGGCCGCCCCCCTTAATTTTAAGGGGACCGCCCCCTATTAAGGGGAAAAATCCGCCCCTAGCCCATCACGGTAAAACATCATTTTTCCACTGCCTTTTAGCCTTCTTTTACCTAGTCTTCGAGCTATCTTTGCCCAGAATGCTTAAAACAAACATTTGAATTCCCTAACTTATCCAAATTCCAATCCAGTGGCAAACAAAATCTCTTCCCATAAATTCCCTCCAAAATGCATATCACCATTCACAAGCTCCTTTCAACTCATCATCAACAACCATACACATTCATGGCCTCCACTAGAGCTTCTATTTCCAAGGTCTCCAAGAGACCAAAAATCAACATCATTCCACCAAAACAATTATTTGTGGATTTAACCCAAGATGACACAAAAACTCCATCACCCAAACTTCCAAATTCATCACCTAGTGCTCCTAATGCACCCTCCAAAACACCATCAACCAAAGACACTTCTTCATCTTCAATTGATTACATACCCAAATCATCAACATCATCAACACCACCCTCACCAAATGGTTACTTGAACCAGTCAACATCTCCTCCTCTAAGAGTTTCTTCACCACCTCCAACTCAAGATAATGCATCCATGGACATCACTCTCACTCTTTCCCCAAATACCCCTCTTGATGTCCAATTTGATACACCCATCACCTTCACCATTCCTATCATTCAACAATCTTATCCCTTGGAATATTTCCTTTGTCCTTGAAGCACATGGCAACTCATGCCGTGTGTTGTTTTATCCACAACCCGAACCCGTAAACCCTCATTTTTGGGTTAAGTATGGAACTCACCTATATTATTCATATATTAAACACATGCCTCTCGGACAACCACCAATCATCATCACACCACCACCACCATCATCCCCAAACTAAACATGCTCTTTGTTTAGTTCCCCTCAACATAATTGATCCTCTACACCTTTTTGCCATGCAATCCTATGAGCTTTACTAGTTTATAGGACTTTTGTACTTTAATTCATTATTTACCATGTTATTTTCCTTGTATCATAAAATGAGTGTGGTTTCACACACTACTTTAATTTTAATGAATGATCAGTTGGTTGTATGTCATATTTTTCTTTGCTACATGTTAGAAATATTTGTATTGTTTTAACCCATTTTGTAGCTAAGAAACCATAGCTCGATTCATTGGTGCCCTCGAACGAGGGGGAGCAAAGACATTCAAGGGAGAGCATTTATTCCGTAAATTTTACTAGCACATCCTCTACTTGCCTATTTGATTTCTACAAAAGGGGAGAAATGGACATAAAACTCACTAAATACTTGTTAAAAATAATTTTTACATTTTAATGGGAGTATTTAATTTTGTAATCATCAAAAAGGGGAATTGTTGATACTATAAAAAGCCTAAAAACCAATAATAATATTTTTTCACATCTTTAACGTTTGATAATCTCAAATATATAAACGTTCAACGTAAAAGTATACGTAAACAAGTATTTAGTAGATAAATATTCAATGTCAAACTTATATCACTCCAAAGTATGAATAAACAAATGCTTGATGCATTTTATGATCAAAGAAAACTTTTATAAAATGTTGTAAACTTTTTATAAACATCACGAAAACATTTTTTTTTTACATTTAAAAGAACTGTTTTATTCAAAATAAACATGTTTGAATTTCAAATTTGCAAGACACTAAAACGCTAGAATGGTCCAGTAAACTCCTCCCCTGAATAGACAAAAAGGAGCGCTGAATAAGGGCGGCCCCCTAAATACAGGGCGGCCCCCTTAGTATAAGGGGCCATCATTCCCTATTTAAGTGGGCCACCATAACTCCGCTCCTCTTTTTTTGTCCTATAAATACTCGGAACTATTCCCCCAACATTTTTCTCACCTTTTGCACTCATTCTTTCTGCTCAAAACAGCCCACTTATCCTCTCTAAAATCCTTTGATCATTTAATCATAAAGCTTTGTTTCCAAGTGATCCAAGCTATATTCCTCAAGTGCAAGAGAAGAATACTTCCATCATCAAGTGAAGAAGTATTACACCTTAGTGTGCATAGCAATCTTGTTGCATTCATATCACATATTTGTAAATCAATTGTATATCTTGTAGTTGTGTGTAGTAGCTAGATCTTGGTGATCTTTGTAAGTATAGTTAGATCGTTGTGATCTTACCAAGTAGTGTTAGGTAGTTGTGATATAAGTAGTGTGGTGAAGTGAAGTCGTGAAGTTGTGAAGAAGTCGTGAAGTTTTAAAGAAGTCGTGAAGTTGTGAAGAAGTTGTGAAGTTGTGAAGAAGTCGTGAAGTTGTGAAGTTGTGAACAAGTCATGAAGTTGTGTTGTGATAGATTGGTTCTAGCTAAGATTAGAACTCGACATTTAGCTTAGTGTCGTAAATTGATATAAGCAACGTTGTGTATGGTTTTCTCTGCCATAAGGGAGTTTGTTGACATAGTGAAGAAAACTCTCGAGTTTGGTGCTTGGGGAGTGGAGTAGGGCGAAGAGGTGCTTCGTTACCGAACCACTATAAATCCTCGCGTTGTGGTTTGATTGTTCTTACTCTTATCTCTTGTCTTACTTTATCATTTCATATATTTACATTGTTTATATTGTGCAAGCATTGAATTCACAAAAAGGTCGAATCTAAGTTTTACAAACATACATAAAACTTAAATTTAAAAAGCGGTAAACTATTCAACCCCCCCTTCTAGTTTTCCACAGATCTGAGGACGATAAAAATAAAAATGGAAGTTGATAGATACAAGAGAAACGAATGTATTTTTTACTGACGATTCAACATGGTATTCATTTTCAGCTTAAAACATTTTACAAACAGTCTTACATTTTTTTAACCAATTTTATAACCTTCTAAAATTTTATATATTAAATTATTTCGTTAAATATATAATATATTTAACAAAATAGGGCTCTAGATATATCACCCCAATAGGTTTTTTTTGAGTAAAGGGACGAACCTCAAAAAATATATAAAACAACAAAACTTTACAAGTCGAACTTCATATGGACAAACCCATAGAAGTTAAAATAACATGACATTCCCAAAACATGTTTCGAGAACATTAGAAGAAATAATAAAGCTTTACGATAACTAAACTTATTAAACAGAAAAAAACTAACAACAAAATATATATGATCATAACACTTCGACTTCAAATGATGACCAGTTTCCAACTTCACACAAAGCTCATTCCAAGACGTCAAAGAATTATCCACTTTCATAACATAAGTAGACTTATGATCCCAAGGCCCAAATGAAATAAAAGGCCCAAGATCCCAATGCTCCACGTCAATAGCCATATTTAACATAAAAACATGAGTCAATTTCATATATATATATATATATATAGGGGTGAGAAAAATGGACCGTCGACCGGATCGGACCGGAAAATCGGACCGAACCGAACCGATTGGACCGGACCGAACGTATTTCGGTTCGGTACTCAGTCCATGCTTTTCGTTACATTCGGTCCTCGGTCCGGTCCGATCCGGACCGGTCTTACTAAAAACCCGACGATTATGCCTTGTAGGACCGGACTGAAGACCGAACCGGACCGGACCATTTTGGTCTGGCGTTTTGGACCAATTCGGTTTCGGTCTGGTCCGGTTCGCAGACCGTGAGCACCCCTATATATATACTAGCAAAACTAATAATTATGTTTATATCATTCTAAAGACTTGAATATTACATATACGAGGGCATTACGACCCGTGCGATGCACAGACTGTGTTCATATGGTTAAGCCAACTTTTGTTTTTGTGCATGTGATTTTAGCCGGTTTATATAGGCATGTATTAGGTTAAATCATTAATTATTTTTTCAACATTTTCAACTTCCTCTCAATCCATACCCGACTTTTAATTTTATGTTAATATGAACATTGTATAAATCACAATCAATGCTTTTCGTTACAAAAATAAATCACAATCAATCAATGCTTTATGTTACAAAAACAAATCACAATCAATCAATGCTTTCTGTTACAAAAATAAATCACAATCAATGCTTTTGAATACCGTAATTTGTACACTTTTCAAAGCATTAGTTACAAATTTAAACCAAATAGTTTACAATAATTCTAAATTTCAAGGTTTCCACCCTTAATTTTACATTCTTAATGACGTTGCATCATTATTTTAGTGCCATCTAATTTCTTTTCTGCCGAATCTAAACCAAAATATA
>BQNB010064202.1:0-30381 GCA_026074375.1 Tanacetum coccineum
ACTATAAGAAATGAGTAGAAAAATGTTGAATGAACAATCGTTACCTCAAAAGTTTTGGTGTAACGCCGTAAACTTCAACATACATTCTCAACCGAATCCTAATTAGAGCCATTCTAGGAAAAACACCTTATGAACTCCTGAGAGGTAGGAAACCTACTCTTGATTATTTTAGAGTTTTTGGAAGCAAGTGCTTCATTTTAAACACTAATGACTACCTCACTAAGTTTGAACCAAAGTCATACGAAGGTGTCTTTTTAGGTTACTCCTAAAATAGCAAAGCATACATCATCCTTAATAAACACACTAAGAAAATCAAAAAATCACTCAACGTAACATTCGATAAAACTCCTCCACCATCTAAGACATCACCCTTGGTGGATGATGACTTAGATAAAGAAGAAGAAATTAAGGTTACTGAAAAGAAAATACTTAGAAAATGACATTGAGGATGAAACTTTAGAGATTGACGAAATAGTCAATATTAAGGAACCTAGGAACCATCCATTAGAAAATGTCATAGGAAACCTTAAACAAAGAACCCTTAGGCCACAACTAAAGTAACTTCTTCTATTTTACATCAACTATAGAACCTAAGAATGTGAATGAAGCCTTAACAAATGAAAGTTGGATAGTCGCCATGCAAGAAGAATTAAATCAATTCATTGCTAACGACATTTGGGAGTTAGTTCCACAACCTAGGAATATGACAATCATAGGAACTAAGTGGGTGTTTAGAAATAATTTAGACGAGAATGGTATCGTTTCTTGAAATAAGGCTAGGTTAGTTGCTCATGGCTATAATGAACAAGAGGGCATCGATTATGATGAAACTTATGTCCCAGTTGCTAGACTTGAGTCAATTAGGATACTATTAGCTTATGCTTTGTCTTGTAGGTAAAAAGGATTAAAAACAAATCAAAAACCGGTATATTCGGGTTCGTTTCGACCAAGAGTGCTTATTAATCAAGATCAAGACAAAGTCAGAAAAATCCCCCTAGCATGCCATTGAAAAGAGCGCGAAATTATGAGTTCAACGGTGCCTTCATTGCTTATTAGGCCAGCCCGTAACCCATTTATATGGGTCAGGCCAGCCCATATTTTAGCTAGCCAAGCCCAAGATAAAAGAACAAGTTAGGCCTAAGATCTTCTATTGTTGAAACTGAAATTAGAAATCTGTTACTATGGAAATGAAGTCACGTGCCTTGAATTAAATCATTATTGCCCACGTGACACCCCACTATATCTTTGGTTTGACGAATCTGAGTGCGACGCATGGCTTTTATTCTTTTCATTCAATTTACAAGAATCAGATATGAGTAAAAAGTATTTGCGTTTTATTTACGCAATGTTAAAGGCCACGTGCCCTTCATCCATTGGTGGATAAACCTGTGCCAGCACACTGCCATCCGAAGTATCAAAATCGATGCCAATGATTGGCTCAATAAATAAGGTGGTGGAGGAGATAATTTACAAAAAGACCCCCTCATTTTGGCTATAAAAGAACACGCAACACATCACTTTTGGATTATTAGGATTTAGTTTTTAAAAAAGTTTTTTTCTAGTTTTCTAGCTTATTAATGTTTAGTTAGCTTATTTTCTGTTTTCTGCTTATTGTAAAAGCTGATTTATCAGCTTATTTGGGATATTGTTCAAGCTTATTGTTAATGAAAATGTATTTTGTGTTAAGTGATTACTCTCCTTTCAAGTTTCTTATCAAAGCTTAATGACGAATAAGCTCTACTTTTCTGATCTTATTATTCAGCTTATTTCTCAACTTCTTTTCGGTTTAAGAGTTTTTAATTGAATAAGCTTTTCATAAGCTTAAACGATTTACAACCTTAAACTCCTAAATAAGTTTTGAACTAAAGCTTTTATAATAAACTAAGATAGAGCTTATTTCGAGTTTTAAGCTCTTTTGTTGTTTCAAGAGCTTTTTGTTTGGATCTGCTAAGCTGCTATTAGCTTATTCGATTTCATTTAGCTTATATTGTTTACAATATAATTTCGTTAGTTTATTTGTTTGATTATTGAGTTTGCGATTAAATTGTTGAGTTCTAATAGCTTATTTCAATTTCTGTTAGCTTAATGATTTTGTTGAGTGCTTATTTCTGATTTAATGATTGCTCATTAGATGTTTAAGTTTGTTTAGATTGCACTTTGCTTATTTTGAAATCCCGTTTAGATCTCATCTAGTTTTTTTTTGCTTAATCGAATCTGTGTGCTTATTCTGCTTATCATTACTGTGAGATGTGATTATTCAAACTTTATTTGTATTAAATCTCGTTATAGCTTATTAAGTTTAATTTAGTCAAAAAGTTAAAAATCTTAATCTAGTGCTTATTAAGTTTTTCAAACATCGAAACTTTAGATCTAAGTGTAAGCTTATTTGTCATATAAGCTTTTTGATTTACGAGGTAGCTTATTGAAGGTTCTACTTATTCGATTTAGTGTTTTGGTTTGTAAAATTTCATTTAGCTGGAACTAATAAGTCCATCCGATTTGGGCTTGCGTTTGATTTGATTGGGCTAGTGGTTTGGTTTGTTGAATTCTGTTAGGCCTATGGTTTATTAAAAACAGACATAGTGAAATTTGCAAATGTGTTTTTTAGTTAACAGTTTGTGTTTGTTTTGCGATTTTGGTACCGGTCAACTCATGAGGCGTGAAGCTTAAGGGTTTAATAAGCTAGAAAGAATTTGATTATTTTCTTTAGCTTATTAAATCGGGTGTTATCGTTTATTTGCGGCTCTTCAATTCAGTTCCATTTTCTATCCCATTTCAATTCATTAGTGTAGAATTATTAGCTTACTATGTTTAGAATTGCTTATTTGATCATTATGCGTAGCGAGTAGTTTACTTTTATGCTTGTTAAGTGATATTGTCAATTGGGAATTAAGTGTGGATTTGAAAAAAGGTTTAGTTGATTAATAATCTTCGGATTATTTAGATTTGTCATTTGGTTATTTGAAGGCCAAAATCCAGAAAATAATCAAATAACACATCTAGTAATTAGTATCTTTATAAGGGATCATTTTCAAAATAAACCAACGTTGTGAGAAAATTGTCTTTTATAAGGATAATAATTCGTTAATTGATTGAAGTAAAATAATATATAAGTATAAGAATAGAAAAATTCTCAAACTACCCTTGAGGACAAAGGAAGTAAGGAAAATTCATTCAAATATATATATAATAATACGTATATTAACCAGGAAGTATGATTCTCGGGTCGTTATTCCCCAACGATTTATGAAATTGAGACCACGTTTGTTGTTCGGACAATGATTTGAATTGGTAACAAAGATTGATTTGATTATCTATTTCTAAGAATTAAAAACAATTAAAATAAGTAAATGATAACAATTAAGCACGAAAACAAACAACGGGAAATGAAAGCTTTTAACAAAAAAACGCAAAAACAGGGAATCCTAAAGTAATTAAAAAAAACAAATTTCTTAAAATAAACCTATAATGAATATTTTTTAATAGAATCTATTGAACTAAAAAGTAATTTAAAAAAACTAAACAAAAAAACGGAGTGAAATGAGCTTAAAAAACACGTAAAACGTGAACGGCACCGAATCCGTTTCTTAAAAATTGAAAATTTTCAATTTTAACCCTACGAAAGAAAAACTAATTTTCCTAGAAACTTTACGATAAAATAAAATTTTCTAAAAAAGAATAATATTTTTTTTGATAATTTTTCTATTTTTTATGATTTTTTTAAGTTTTTAATAAAAATAAATGTTTAAAAATACTAAACCAATTATAAAAATTCTAAAAAAATACCAAAAAAAGCTTAAACTAAAATGAATATAAGAAAAATAAGCTTGGTTACACAGCTTATCGAATAAGATGTGTAATAAGCCAAAACAGCTTATTAAGCTAAATAGGCCAAAACGTATATAAATAATAGATTTTGTAAATCTATAACGAAAAAGAACCCAGGGCACAATGGTTAGAGGTGTGTGGTGTGAGGTGTTTAAAATGGTTGAGGATGTTGAGGTAGGGGGTTCGAGCCTTGCTCACCCCCGATTTCCATCTTCCCCTTTTTTTTTATTTTTGAAAACTTATAAAAGCAAAGTTGTAGAAAACCTGAAAACAAACGACTTTAATAAAAGAAAGTATTTTTGAAAATCACTAAATAAGCTAAAAATCAGCTTAAAAGACAGAAACATGTAAAACTTTCGTTTTTAGCTTTTATATAGAACTTAAGAACTTGAAATCATGAAATAAGCTAAACCTAAGACTTAATAAGCTACTCTTACACTAAACCTAACCTAATAAGCTAACCTAACTTAGAAACAAGCATAGAATCAAAACAATAAGCTGAAAATCACAATAAGCTCTTATGAAAACTTTGAAACCAAACAGGCCCTAGGCAGACTTTGAGCTTAATTTTAAGCTAGCAAACAAGCTTTTTAAGAAGTGAAACTTGTTTTTTTCTAAAAGCTTGACTCAAAGACTATATGAAAATGCTTTTTGAAAGAACTTTTGCAAACAAGAGCTTATAGAAAAAAGCTTTGATGAAAACAGACAGAAAAGACAGCATTTGCTGAATTTGGTTTTTGAAATGAAAAAGACAAATTGCTGATTTTAAAGGCTAAAACAGATAAGCTATTGGACTTAACTTTAAAAAAAATTTAAAATCTTAACTATACCTAAACCTATGATGTAACAACAAAAATCTAATCCTAACTACTAGATCTACTCTCAGATTATTGATCATGAAAACAACACTTTTTCCTTTTGTCTACCCTGGTGCAGTATGCAAGTATATGACCAAAATTTTAAACCATTTAAGTGCAGACCTAGTAACTTGTTAATATACTCTTAAAAATACCAACTAAGAACAGATTAAGCATTATCACTTACTGGATTGGATTTAAGCTTAAAATCACAAAGATCCTTAACTGATTTGAGCTTATTAGAAATCTAACTTGTGAAAACTAATTTAAAACTAATCTAACTTATTAAAACTATCCTAACAAACTTGGATTAAGTAAAAAAAATAGATAACACAAACCAAATGGCCACAAACAGTTTTACCTTGGCTTAGACTGTTATGCCAAACACCCCTTTAGCTATATAAAAATCCATTAAAGCTGCTGAGAAATAACAATCACTTGAATAAATAACTTTAAGAACCAGATAAGGCACAACGTATAACAACTAATATGAACTTTTTAATAACAATCAATTAAGCAAGAATCTAAAAGCTATAATCTATGCTACTTATTTTTGATTTTTATTGATTTTAAAGACAAAATGTCAAAAATAAGATCTACCTACTAAAGCTCAACAATGATGATAAAACATGATCAATAAGCACAATGACAAACTAACATAAATAAGCAGAAATAAGGCAGAAATAAGAAATCTAAACTAGGTCTTTAAAGATAGAAAGGATTAGGAAAACTTACAAAGGCCTTAGTTAAACAAAGGCTTATCAATGCTCAAGGAGCTACTGCAAAGCTCTAGCTTTGTCTAATGACAAGCTAGTTAAGGGTCTTATAAGCTCTTCATTTGTAAAGCTTTATCATCCAAGCAACTTCAATCGCAAATTAAGCTTAGGTTTGTAAACCGTTTTAATTGAGTTAAGTAGATTAGATAGCTTAAAATTTGAGCTCAATCTGAGCGTAAGAGACGCAGAGAGCTTATAAGAGCGTGTGACGAGCTTATTTGAGTACATCAACCTAATAAACAATGTATTTGTAATAAAGTAAACCTTGAGAAAATTAGAAGCATAATAAGAAACTTGAATTCTATTAATGAAAACAGTTGATTACATTACTAAAATGAAAATTACATTTAGTTAACAATAAGCTAAAAACAGTTTAAATGAAAATTACAAAAGCTAAATTTAATAAGCTAGTCTATAAACTACTCCTAGATGATTCCTCTGTGAGTGAGTGAGCCTCGCTATTTATAGGCCTGAGAGAAGCTTCTAGGCCCTTGAGTTTGTTAGACGCTCCTTTAGCACACCGTCCTTCATCGCAATCATAGATCATTCTTTTCACAACCGTTGGATGATTTGGCACACGGATTGCCAACGTGGCATCCATGTGTCAGACCCTTTTTGTGTTTCTCTTGCAAGTAATTTAGTGTAAAATCCCTTATCAATGTGTGCTTCCTTGAATCCACGTGTGATTCCTTTGTCCAAAATTGACCAATAAGAGGAGCTGGGTGACGTTTTGCATTGCCATATGACTGCTTGGTACTTGAATTATGCTGCCACATCACCAATTTGATTTTACCCTTTGATTGTGACGTGAGGTTAAATGAAGAAGATGGTGAACAGTAACAACAACATTTCGGGTATTTTTACTTTTTATAAAAGGGAGCGTTTGATTTTTTTTTCTTTGACCCGGGGTTATACTCGTTGACTTGGGCCCGGGTATAATAGTTTTGGGCTTGGGTAAAGTTAACAGGTATATTTATAATTAGAAAATTTTATTAAAAAATAAAATAATAAAAAAATATAATATTAAATTAATATTATTAATTAAAAATTTTTTAATTATAAATTGTAATTTTATTAAATTTTTAAATATTATGCAAATAAAAAATAATTATAAATAAATTTTATAATATATTTATATTAAAAAAATAAAATATTAAAATATAAATTAATAAATAATTAAAAATATATTTTATATATTTATTAGATATAATAAAAATTAATAATGAATTATGTTAATTATAAATATTTTTATTATTATTTTATTATATAAATTATTATTTATAAATAAATTAATATTAATTAATATGAATTAATATGAATATATAATTTATTAAAATAAGATATATATAAATATAAAATTAATAAAATATTATAAAAAATAACAAATTAATAATAATTTAAAAATTTAGTTTTTTTATAAAATTAATAAAAAAAATAATTTAAAAAATTTAAAAATCTTATTTATTTAATTATAATTAATTTAATTTTAAAATATTTTATTAATTAATAAAATTAAATAAATGTAAAAAATTAATAAATAAACAATAATTAATAGTATTAAATTAAGTAATTAAGAATTTAATAATATGTGAAAGTAAATTAAATTTTAAAAAAATTATAAATAAATAATATAATTATTTTTTTATAATTTATTTTAAAATTTATAAAATTATTAAAAATAATATAATATAAAAATTATTAAATTATAATTTGTAATAATATAAATATTAATTAATAAAATTAATGAATTATTTTATATAAAAATATTATTAAATATATTTTAATTAATAAAAATTAAATTAATATAATAAAATTTATATTATTATATATTAAATAATAAAATTTTATATTATTAAATATATTATAAAAAAATATTTTTAAAATTTATTCAAATAAAAATAATATATATAATATATATTAATAAATTTATATATATAATAATAATATAATTTATAAAAAATATATAAAATATAATAATAAAATATAAAAAAATATTAATAAAATTTTATAATATAAAATAATAAATTGAACATTAAAATAATTTAAATTTATATTCATTATAATATATTAATAAATAAATAAATATATAAATTAATAATTTATTTTAAAATATTAATTAATTAAAAAAATTATTAATATTATAATAAATATAGTATTATATTAAGAAATTTTTATATATATTTATAGTTTTATATTATTATTAAATTTTTTTTCATTATATAATATAATAATATATAATTAAAATTTTTTTATTATAATGAATATATCCAAATCATAATCTAATAAAAAATAAATGTATTATATGTAATATTTATAATATTATAAAAATTAAAAATAAAATTTTAAACATTATAAAGAAATTATAGTATATAACATATGTTAAATTTTATATAATAATAAAAAATTAAAATAAAAATTAATTTATATTAAATAATATATTTTATATATTAATATAATTATATAATTAAAGATATATATTTTCAATAAATTAATTTATAAAATAAATAATAAATAAAAAATAAATAATTATATAATAAATATTTAATATTAAAATATTTCATACAATAATTATTCTTAATAAGATTTATACAATAACATACATACAATATAATATAATATATAAATAAAATATAAAAAATCTATAATATATTAAAAATAATATTATATATAAAATATTATAAAATAAATAATATATAAATAATTGATAATTATATAACATATTTTAAAAAATAATTAATATATCATCCTACTCAACAAATTTTATTTTCTCATCTACAACTAACTACACACCTACCTAAAACCTCCCCTCCCACACACATTCCACACTCAAATCCGACCATCCACATAACACTTCTATCCGAAATCTATACCCTACTCCTAACCCAACCAAATCCTAACATCACTACCACCAACTACCTCCCCAATTCACCCGACCATCCAAAATCCCCTCACACCCCCAACTCCACACCACCTCCAACCCCCCCTAATACCTACACCCCAACCCACCCACATCAACCAACCCAATCCAAACATCCCAACCCCCCCCCCCCACATTCCAATATCCACCACCTACTCTCCCCCCCCCCACAATCACCACCCCAACCACACACAAGAACCACCCCACCCACCCCTCTACAAACAACCAACTCACCACCACACCTCCACGACACCTCAACCCCAACCTACCCACAACAACACTCCCACCACACCCACAACAAACCCAATCAAACACACCACAACCTACCCATCATAGCACCAATCAATCCAAATAACCACTAACACAAACAACCACCCCCTAACCCCCCACACAAAAACCACCCCTACCTAAACCAAACACAACAACCCACACTCTTACCCCACAAACTTACACACCCTAACACACCAAAACACAACAACCCAACCCAAACAAACCTCCTAACTCAACCCAAACACCAAACTCACTAACACCACCACCACACCAATCACCCCACCCCATAAGCCCGCACGCCATCACAACTCCGCTACCAAACAACATACAACCATCCTCACCCCCCGCCACCACCAACACACACTCAAAACCCACATACTAAAACAAACACCGACACACAAATCCCACCACTCACAACAAACCCCAACACCCCCCAACTACCTCCCCCCAAAAACCCTCCCCCAACTCCCACAACTTACCACCCACCCACCACTCCACCCACCCACCCACCACAACACACACACCAAACCCCCTAATCAAACCCACACTCGTCCCCCACAACCCACAAACCACACCCCTACCACTCCCCACACCCCATCCAACCACAACCATTACACCCCCGACAACCACCCCCTCAAAACCACAACCACACCCTCCCCACCACCAAAACCCCCACCACCAATCGACCCAATCCAACACGAAAACCACACCACCACACACCCTCTCCCCCCAACCAAAACCCCACCACACCACCCACCAAACCAGCAAAACAACCCCCCCCCAACCTCAACCCCTAACACCAGCCCCCCACCCAAAACCACCACCAACCCCAAGCAAACCCTCTCCCCAACCATCCCCAAACCCACAACCAACAACTCACCCACACCCACCAACCCAACCGAACCCAAACCGCCCCACCACACAAACAAAACTCCCGCCAACCACCACCTTCACTCTCTACCACCCCAACCACATTCCCCACCTAAACCACCTCACATCACCCAACACCCACCACACCAACCCAACAAACCCACAAAAACTCAACACCACACCACCCACACACCAACACCACACAACACCTACCCAAGATCCCCACAACCACCTCATCCAACAACAACAGCCACACCACGAACCCACCAACACCCCACCCACCCTCCACCCACCTCCCACCCCTCCCCCGCCCAACACCAACTCCACCACCACAAAACACACCCCACCCCCACTCACGTCAAACCACCACAAACCACCACCCACACAACACCACCTCCACCCACACCAAAAACCCCACCACACCCACTACATCCAACCACACACCACACCCCTACACCCCAACCTACCCAACCACAATACCCACAGACAAAACACCAAACACAACACCCCAAAATTCCACAAACCCATCCACACCGACCCACAGACACCCTCCAACCACCCACCACAGCCAACCAACCCACAGCTCTCCCCAAAACCACCACCCAACACACACGCCACCTCTACACCAACACCCAACCACTACCTCCTAACCACAGCAAAACACCACTCACCCATCACACACAACCCAACCCGCCTCTCCCACCCACCAACCAAACAACCCCCAACCCTAACCATAACACACATTCCACCCACCTACCAACGCCCCCCACCCCTCGCCTCACAAAACAATTCCAAATACACCAACCACCACTAAACCACAACTTACCCACAACACACAACCACCAACCACACCAAACCAACCTCTCCCCCCCACCACCCCACCACACAACCCCACCACACCACACCACGACACAACAAACACCCACCACTCACACCCACCCCTCACAACACTAACTACTACCCCCAATAACCAACCCCACCACCCATACAAACAACACACTAACACACCACTCCATTCACATCCATCATAATACCCCAAACAACAACCCATTCCCATCACACCCATCAAACAACAATCCAACCCCAACCCAGCCCACACGACCCAAGACAACAACACAACACCCCAAAAAACGAACTACCATCACACCCAACCACACCCACACAACACCAGTACACACCTACAACCACAACCCAACACAACAACGCACACACCCCACACACTTACATCATACACCACACGACCCAACACACCATCCCACACCAACCACTCACCCCCATATCCCCACCCACCCCACCACCACCAACCACACACCTCCCTACCACCCCCTCACACCACCACAACACCTCACCAACCACCCCCCACAAACCCACCCACACAAAACAACACCTACCAAAAAAACCCCTACCCCCTCACAACAATCTAAACCCCACCCACCACATCATACACCACCCAATAAAATCCACCCCACCCCACCCCCATACCATTCCCCCTTCAACACCCCCCACTCCCCAAACACACCCCTACCAAACAGCCCAACCCACCACTCCGCTCAACCAACATACCAAACCCACAACTCCCGAACAACGCTAAAAAAAAAGTCAAACCAAACCAAACCCCAACCCCACACACACAGACCTACCCACACCCAAACCCCACAACACCCACCCAACCACTCCAGACAACAAACACCCCAAACCAACCCACCACACCCCTCACCACACCAACACCACACAAACCACCCAAACCCCTTCCCCACCACAACAACACCCACAACAACTCACGACAACAAACCCCACACAACCCCCACCACCACCTCACACCCAACTCCCTTACCACAACAACCAAAACCCTCCAACTAACCCCAACCGAACAAACACCCCCGTAACACACACCACACATACCCACCACACCCCACCCACAACCCAACACCACCTACACTCTCCATTCACACCCTCCACACACACTCCACGCACCACAACACCACAATACTTACCCACCCACCACCCAACCCACCACAAACCCCCCACACACCTACACCACCCCCCAAACCAAACAACCCCTAACCCCACCACTTCCAAAACACCACAAACACAAACCCCACCACCTTCCTAACCCTCCCCCCAACCACACCCTACACAACAAACGTATCATCCACCAAACTACCATACACTCCACACCCCCTCCCACACACACCCTCCCAAAAAACACCCACATCCCCCCACCACATCCCCCCTGCAAAGTGAACACCTTCGGAACTCGCCCTTACACACAATCACCTCCCCCACCCCGGAATAACGGTTCAAAACGGTCCACAAACAGCCCATGCAAACCCAACACGGGCAATTTTGCGGTTTTTGTCCATGAGTAGACCCACCTGTTATCCCCCAGGTTGACTCTTTACTGGTTACTTTGCAAGCTTCTCCTATAGCTTTTGTACTCTCCTATCTGTTCCCCGTTCCTTTTGTCCGGTTTTGACCGTTTTTTTCTGATTTTTGCTATTATCCGTACCTACACAATCACCAAGAACAAAACAAGCAATATGCAAGCATTTTAAGCACAATTTTATCTTTTTAGGGCCATTTTTGATAAAAAAACGGTTATTGTCTCAACACATATGAAAATTGCCCAAACTAAGCGATTGTGTGTCCTCACGCAATATCATATGCTTTATAACCAAATATCTCAAAACCTCCCCAAACTAATCCTTTAAGAAGTAGTAAAGTCTTTTGTTTAGAGAGTTTAGAAATCACAAGTTATAAAACACCCCATTTTCCCATTTTTCAAAATTTATCCAGGTTCTTAACTTAGAATATTCCACTTATCCCCGTTATTCATAATTGTTAGGGATCATAGAACAAGATGCATTTCGATCCGAGAATGCCCCATATAGGATAAATTCATCGTACCCGACTTTTCACTTATCCAACCAAGCTTAAAATGAAATCACAGCTAAATATTAGTAAAGATGCTAACACTACTCATATTTGCAACTTGTGAACTTTTTACTCCCGACATTTATTATATCTTAAGTGAGTGTGCTATTTTGAATTTCAATCATGGATCAACGTTTTTAAAAATAACTAATGCTTCCACTTCAAAATCTAGTCTAACCCGACACATAATGAGTTTGAAGGCGAGATCATCCTATGTAGCGACTTTCGTCTCGGCACATCCCAACCTTGCGGCTAAGTGACCAGGCTTTTGACACCCCACAGAGACTAGTATCGGGACTCACGGACCTTAGGTTTCAAAAACTCTCAAGTTTCCCGTATATTCATAGCTTTAAAATAGAATAGTCATAGTTCAAAAGCATATTTGAATTTAACAAAAAGAAATTAATTTATTAATTAAACTTAATATTAGACATAACATTTATGCAATTGTAACCCTCGACCTTTTAGAAGGCTGCAACATCGGTTATGAGCCGGCAAGATGCAGCAAACTTTTATCAGTCTCGGATTTTTATTCTTACTATGGGCTTTCTTTAGAAGACTACCACATTGGTTGTGAGCCGGCAAGAGGTAGTAAACTTTTATCAACCCACAGCTTTTATTATTATTATATTTTTTTCATTATTTTATTCATTATATTTATTTATTTTATTTTTTTTACTTTATATAGAGAAGACTTCTTTTTGAAAAATTCAAGTATAAATTTGAACTAAGTCTAAAATTTTTGCTATATGTTACATAAAAATTGTTGATTTAAGTTTAATCTCCAAAAACAGCAACGAATTTAATCCGGTAAACTTAGGGAAAAAAGCCACAAATTACATTACATGGAGTCCTTAAAATAATTTCCAACTAATCCTGTTTGCATCACAAACTCAAAACTTAACTCTATCATTTTTTGTTCTTCGCGAATTTTCGCGAACGCTTAGCCTAAAAGTTAAGGAACAAGCTAGAGCTCAACACGCTCGATCGAGTCAAAATTTACTCTTATTCTACCCAGCAGGAAAGTCAAAATTGTGGCAAAAACACTTATTTTATTTTTGAAAATTTTAAAATTTTTCATATAGTGTTGAAAAATTTTGGGTGGAAATACGGGTACTGAGAACAACGGTAACAAGTAGGCAAGATCATATTGAAGATATACTACCCCATACTAAAATCAAACATTGTCCTCAATGTTTCCTAGCCTAAGACCTAAAAACCCCATACTAGAACTCAAAAAGTCTAATGCATAATCTAAACATGAAGAAAGTATTATAAAAATCTTTAGCCGTTTATTAAGTGTGCTATAAGATAAATGTTAGTCGATAATAATCTTTAGGATATCGGATTTCCCCAAACTAATGGCAAGCAAATGATAGGAAGCTCGAGTGGACCGGGATAAAACACCGAACACGAGAGTCTTCAGAAAATTTTGGGTCAATCCTGCAAACAATCACAAGTACAAACACAACAAGAATTGGAAGAGTACAAGCCTCCTCACATCACAATAGAAAATAAGAAAGAAAATAGAAAATGGATAAGCATGGGGTGCCTCCCACGAAGCGCTTTGTTTTTGGTAACCGAGTCACATAGCTTGACTCGATCCCCGAATTCATTCGTCCTTGGAGAGAGTAAATGGAAGAGAAAATCTCAATCAGGCTTTCATTAATGTTTGGACAAACATTAAAGCACATGAAAGTTCCATCCTGATGAGATGCCACCGGCTCTAAGTGGAGATGCCGGGGTCAAAAATGGCGTCCTCACTCCTGGTGGAGAGAAGTAAAGGAGAATCCGCATAGTAGGTGAGAAACAGGAGAAAAGTCCGAATGAAAAATGTGAAGGAATCGTCATCTTCAACATCAATCTCATCTCCCCCTGGGTCAAAACATTCATCTTCATTAAGCTCATCAAAATTGTTTATCACGGGTGCATCGGTCTCAACAATTAAGCTAATCTCAACATCCGGTGGTTCCGAAGGAGGACGAGGAAATGATGGATTATCATCAAGATCAAAGTGAAATGATTCAAACTCGGGAAGTTCCAAAAGAGGGTCATTTGAATTATCAGAAATAACAATGCTAATCAACTCTTCCTGATCGGGCTCAACCTTAAAAAGAAATGAATCATACTCGGGAACAAGAAAGTTATTACATGAGTAGTGGTACTTTCGGCCACTTCTCGTCTCTTTCCGTAGATCGCTAAAAGTCTTGAATTTGGGTAAAGAATTATCCAAATGAGAAAGAGAAGTATCGAACTCCTCAAAGAACGAACCACTATCCGTGACAGGGATAGGAAATGAAAAGGGAGACTTGAACACATGATCAGGAGTAGGGTTGTCTTTCAAAGATTCGATATTAGTAATAAGACGACTGATTTTCACTAATTTCTCTCAAAGATTTGACTCGTTTTTGGGTCAAACGAACTCCGTTTTCGGTCTAGTCTTTTTCATTCTTCGTTATTTGACCCGTAGAGTAGTTTAGAAGTGAAAAATTTTCCGTAGGGTTATTTTTAAAGATTTTAGGTTTTCCCCCTTTTGTACGGGATTCGGGGTTTCGTTTTCTAGTTTAATTTCATAATTTTTAGGTTTTTCTTAAACGTTTAGGTCCGTTATTGTTTAATTTGACTTATTCAACTTCCCAAACTCATTCCTTCCTTCAAACTCAAATCTTCGATCGTATCGATTTACCATTCCAGCCTCGTTGGGGATTTACGACCCGGGAAAGCTCTATACTACTTCTCGGTATCATTGATTGTTGGTTTTTACACTTCTATATATATTTTATATTTTATTATATTTTATATATATTTACGGTGTGAATCCGGCACGATCATTACAGTAGGACGATTCCAGCTTGGACAATTAATATATTCTGATAGCTCTTCACTAATATTTCGCACATCTTCAAGGAGTTTACTCATCAATTTTTGAATATCCTCTTGTCGATATTGCTTGTTTGCCAAAGCATGCTTAATTTTGCCAAATCTCTCCCAAGCTATCAATATAACCTTTGGTGTTACTCCAAAAGGTATACGACTAAACTTCCTCAAGAAGGTGCAAATATTTTTCATAAAGTTTTCTCAAGCTTTTTCATCGTCAATCATAGAAAAATTCCAACATGGAATAAAACTTTGAGCTGCCGGTTTCTCCTTCTCTTGTTGAATTCCTTTAAGAATTTGCAAATCATCCATAAGTTTAAGAAGCAATTCTTGCATAACTTCGGGTTGATTATGCTCTTCTTCCATAGCTTGCTTAATTTTAAGAAATCTTTCCTTAGCTAGCAATAAAGCCATGCACTTTTCATTTGGAGGTATATGATCATACTCCTTTAAAAAGGCTTGTATAGCTTCCATTAAGTCTTCTCGAGCTTGCAAAATTTCTTTACCTGTCTCTTGAGGAGGATAATTGACGGGAAATCGCGGGAGTTGAAATTGGTCAAAACCGGAAGGATTAGAATTATAGAAATCTTGGTTCATCGGTTGACACTGAAAAGTCGCATGAGGACCCTCGCAGTTTTCACAACAAATATATTGTTGTGAAAAACTTGGTGAAGTTAGTGGAAAATTATTATCAAAGTTTTGATTGTAACAAGGGTCCGGATTAGAATTAAACGGAACTTGTGTTGGACAATCGTAACCAAAATGAGCATCGTTTCCACACAACTCACAAAAATTCGTCTCGTACCGGGGTTGTGGAGGGTAGTCGGAAATTTTTTGATCATTATCGAAATAATTCGGTTTTGGATCATAAACGAATGAATTTTTATTTCTCGAAAAGCAAAATGAACAAAATCCTCCTCTTAACGGTCCTTCACACCCGCATTGCGAACATGTACATAGATAACAATAAAAGCCATCACATGGTTGTCCACACCCCGTACACTCACGTTGGTTAAATGACGTCATAAGAAAGAATTAAACAATATAGAGGATAAGAAGAAATAATTAAACGGATAAGAGGCAATGAAGAATATTTTTAGGCTTTTGAAAATAATTCATAAGAAAAGGAATTAAAATAAAAAATATTTTTGATAACCGAAAATTAAACGTGCACAGTAGCTCTCTAAAAATACGTACAAGAAAGCGGAGGAGTTGGTAAGCGCGAGGCGCTATTTAGAATAACCCTTCTCCTTTTGGGTGATGTTGATCAAACCCGCCTTAAACTTTCCTTATAGCACGTAATCTAAAGGTGAACCGTAACAACGATTAACAAATGGTTATTTTTATCTTAAAATAATAGAAGTGTAAAATACTCACAAACGGAAAATAACTTCACGAGGAAGGTTCTTCAAAAACGCTAATCTTTGAACGAAACGCGATAATCGTAACACACTTCCCCGGCAACGGCGCCAAAAATTTGATCCGCTCCGAACACGCTATACGTAAATATATAGTATATAAGGATTATATCAAATAATAGTATAGTAAGTATTTTCCGTCGGGTTCTAGGAACAAACTTTTAACCAAAGTTGTCTCAAAACCCTCCCGGGTCGTTTTCCCTCGATGAAGCGTGAATTGAGAATCGGTTAAGTCCGTGATCGAGCGTTTTGAATGGTTTCAAAAATGATTTTGATTTGTTTTCCTAAATCCTACTTTACATATTGATAAAGTAAATAAAAGCATAAAAATGAGCAAAACAATAAAAACAAGTAAACAAGTAAAGCATTAAACAAAAATGAGTATTTAAAACAAAACAAATAAGCAAGCATAATAAATTCAATTTTAAAATTTGCAAACTTCTAAAATAAATCTTACATTAAAAAGAATCATATTTTTTTTTTTTTTTTATTATTATTTTTTTTATATTTAAAAAAAAACTTTAATCTAAATAAATTTCGCAAATTAATAATCTCTAATGATATTTTAAATCCGCACTAATTTCTAAACACTAAATGAGCAAATAAATCAACTAACTAAATTTGACAAACGTTATCAAAAGATAAAAATAAGTCTACACTAAGCATGACAAAATTCAAATAGGCAAACATATTATAAAACGATAAAATAAATCTACACTAATTAATTAAAAAAGGATAAGAAAATGGAACCGAATTGAAGAACCGTAATTAAACCCAAACCACCCGATTTATTTAGCTAAAACAAATAATCAAATTCGGTCTAGCTAAATAAATCATTTAGCTTCACGCCTCACGAGTTGACCGGTACCAAAAACAACAAAACAACACAAACTGTTAACAGTTAATATCTAATAACATTTTCAATTTAACTACTAGGCCCAACAGTAATATTTTATGAACTAAATGCAACCCAAACAATTGAAAGATTGTCCTAATAACGTAGCCTACACTATCTAATGACAAATGATTCACGAACAAAAACTGATTCCCAAATATAACCAACCAAGGCCCAATGATAAACTTTTATACACCAAACGCGGCCCAAGGACAAATGAGATTAGGCAAAAAACAAGAATTTTAGAACACGTTATCATATTAATGAAATCATAAGCTTATATCAGATAAGCACTTTTTACTTTAACAAAATAAGCTAATGGCTGAACCGAATAAGCACTTATATCAAGCAAACTAAACGATACATAGAACCAATAAGCTACTTATAAGCACTTAATCTAATGAGTAAAAAAAAACTTCGAGAGATCTAAACAAAATAAGCAAGTCAAACAACAGAAATGAGCACTAATAATAAGCAAACTAGAATAAGCACTACGTTATTATTCTAAAAAGCTCATGAAACATTTATCTAATAAGCCAATAACTTTTTATATCAAATACAAACGAAATCTAAACGAACGAGCAATAAACCAAAATAAATCTAAAATAAGCACTAGATGAATTAACAAATCACAAATTAGAAAATGAAATAAGCTAAAAGAATTTTTTCACAAACTAAACAATAGCTTTTAACGAGAACTTTGGTAAACAATCTAAGCTCAAACGAAAACGAATAAGCTATAAGACATCTTATTCGATCTATTTTAAACAACGAGAACTATGTTGAAATCAGGATCTTGGCATAAAGTGATTAACTCAATGTGTAAAAACATGGTTACAACGAGAACTAACCACTTTCGGCTGTTAGCCAATCACTTTCTCTCACTACGCGAGTGATTTTGGGTTGCAAACTCAAAATTGGGCATTTTATGAAAACTAAGACGGACCGAGTATCCTATATGGGTTTCATTACTTGAGGCTACACACTTGATCTAAGTTACATTGCAAGGCGTGGTTTTCAACCTTATATTTTAGCTTTGAGATGTGTCTTTCACCTATGTGGGATTCGATATGCCCCTAGAGGCTAGACATCATACTTATGAGGACTTTGAGCCCATCAGTTCACAACACCTCCCATACAACAATTTGCAATCACTTATTGTAAGGGAGCATGGTCATAATTCAATAATAGTCGAGGTTATCTTGCAACAATGTAGTAGTGCACTTTGATACGGTTAAAGAAAATAACCATTTAAAAAAGTAGTGCACTTCGATATCTTGATGTTGTTGAGAAAAGTCACACCGGACTAAAGCAAAACCACAACTATAATATGAAATGCAATAAAAGATGACACATGGATTTAACGTGGAAAACCCCAATAGGGTAAAAACCACGGGCAAGGAAGGATACGTTTCATTGTGATGAAAATTAGGAGTTACACATTCTCTAGTTACAAGGAACTAAGAAATACTACAAACTCTCTAATAAACTCAAATATTTAGGAGAATACACTATGTGTTTTCTGTTTGAAATGGGATTGATAAGGATGTTGGGAGGAAAATAGAACCCTAGGACTGAAACCTAGCGGCGGCGAGCACTTGGCCAACCAAGTTGCTGGTCGTCGGAAAATTCTTCTCGGCCAACCGAGTAAGAGAACACAAACGACGTGTTTAATATGAAAACTTCAATAATCATTCACCAACCAACCAAGGAGTTTTACACAATATATATAGGAAACAAAAACACAAGATAATTCTAAATCCCTAAACTTGAGGACCAAGAAACATAATAATAGGCATAATAAATTTAGAACCAAAAATAGAATTGTAATTGACTTCAACTTCTCCTTTGACTTTGGTTGGATGGGATCTTGTTACCATAACTTGTTTCTTCAGCCACTTAGCCCACCGGCCTCATTCTCGTCAACAGCTCGTTGGTCCACTGGGCTCGACCCATCAGGCCCATCGGTATCATCCTCCCCCTCTAAAAAACGACTCGTCCCCGAGTCTCCATGAAAATCATCTGCTTCAACATAAGGTGTCAAGTCAGCAACATTAAAAGTGGCAGAAACTCCATACGACCCAGGCAAATCGATCTTATATGCATTATCATTGATACGCTTTAACACACGAAATGGACCATCGGCACGATCCTGTAACTTTCCATAACGACCCGGCGGAAAACGGTCTTTACGCAAGTAAATCCAAACTAAATCACCCTCATTGAAAACAACATGCTTTCGATGTTTGTTAGCACGTGCCTGATATTGCAAGTTATGTTTCGTGATTTGGTCACGAACTTGTTCATGTAAAGCTTTGATTTGAGTGGCTTGAGCTTCTCCTTCAACACTATAAGAATCAACAGCGGGTAAAGGTGCGAGGTCCAAAGGTGTAAAAGGATTGCGTCCATAAACCACCAAAAACGGGCTGCGGCCTGTCGAGCTATGTGAGGAACGGTTATATGCGAATTCAGCTTGAGGAAGGACGAGATCCCACTGTTTCTTATTATCGCCAACTAATGAACGAAGCAAATTCCCTAAACTCCGGTTAGTGACCTCCGTTTGTCCATCCGTTTGCGGGTGATGAGAGGAGCTAAATTGCAAGTTGGCGCCTAAGTGCTTCCATAAGGTGCGCCAGAAATGGCTAACGAACTTGACATCTCTATCCGAAGTAATAGTCTTGGGAACACCATGCAATCTCACGACCTCAGCAAAATATAAACGAGCCACCTGAGATGCATCATATGTTTTTGAACAAGGAAGAAAATGCGCCATCTTCGAAAAACGGTCGACCACCACCATAATGGAATCCTTTTTGCGTTGTGTCAAAGGTAAACCAAGAACAAAATCAATGGAAACGTCCTCCCAAGGACCATTTGGTGTAGGCAGCGGAGTGTAGAGGCCTTGATTAGTGTGATGAGTCTTTGCAAGACGACAAATGCGACAACAACTTAACACTTTCACGACATCATTAACAAGCTTGGGCCAAAAAAAACGTTCAGAAATCATTGCAACAGTTTTGTCTCGTCAATGAACCGCTAAACCTCCGGATGAGAGCCTCAAATGATTGCTTCCCGGACCGAAGAAATTGGGACACTAGACGACGACTTTGAATTAGGATCCGTCACGAGAAATAATCACGAAAATGGGGTAGTGTTGCATTTTATCGATGTAACTCTGCAAATTCCTTCGGGTTCATGCGATATGCAGGTTTGTTTGGAATTGTTGCACCAGGAATGAAATCGATGCAATGTTGGATGTCTCGCATGAGCGGTAATCCTGCAGGAATATCATCGGGGAAAATATCGGAGAATTCAGTGAGTAAGGGAAGTACCTCATGTGGAACGTCAGAAATTGGTGTGTTTTCTTCAAGCACAACCAAGCCAAGTATTGGACCCGGAGGCGATTGGCGAGCAAGACCAACAATTTCATCCTTCGTCATGGGTGCTACCTCGGGTGTCGCGTCCTTAGGATTTAGAGGGGCCAATGTGACATGAAGACCGTCCTTGTGGAAGGAGTAGGTGTTACGAAAACCGTCATGTTTGACTTGATGATCGTAGAGCCACGGGCGTCCAAGTAATAAGTGGCACGCGTCCATTGGAACAACTTCACACCGTAATTCATCTTTGTATTGTTGCCGATGGAAAAAGCAACCAAACATCGTTGTGTGACTTTAACAAGATTACCTTTCCGGAACCACGTAAGTTGGTACGGGTCGGGGTGGTCCGTGGTAGGTAACCCAAGTTTGTCGACCATGGTTTTAGCGACCATGTTTTCACAGCTTCCACCGTCGATAATGACGGTACAAACACGACCCTTGGAAGTGCATTGAGTACGAAAGATGTTGTGTCGCAGCCACGTAGTGTCATTATCCGGAGGTGTGACAACAGAAGTTAAGTACTTTTTGTCTTTGGACAATAAGTGCTTCGCCTTGATCTGGGTAAAGTGTCACAGATGCATCTTCATTCTCGGTGTCATACTTAGGTTCAACATCGTCAACAAATGCCACAAGTTGTTTGTTCGGGCAGTCACGTTTGAGGTGACCCAAACCTTGGCACTTGAAACAACGTAGAGGGCCGGAAGTATCAAGTGGGGCGGTGGTAACGGTTGGCGTTTCAGTTTTGGTCGGTCCAGGTTTTGGGGCGAATTGTGGTGTGGTTGAGGTTCGGTAGAGTGTTGGAATCGGCAAATGATTTGTTACTTTGCGTTGTGTTTGTTTGTTCAACTCGCAAGCCAATCTGCATTACATCTGAAAAGAATTTAATATTGTGTAAGTGAACCGAGTCGGCGATGTCAGGTCGAAGCACAGATATCCCTGGGTAGATCCCCCTGGTTCTGGTTGGATCATGGGATTTGAATACCTATGCCTAACCACCTTATATCTCCATAAATTTAAGTACATGGTCGGTCTTTAGGGTATTCCATCATAATCAAAACCAAAATCATTGAAAATTTCAATCAAAGTGTTTGATATAAATATCAAAAGATTTACACTTTGAGAGTTTTTCATTATCACTAAAAAGGCTCCCCCTTAACATGTGCACCGTAATCGTAGTACATGCTGAGGGTTGGAGTGCATTGAGTCCATTTTACTATGATCACATGTCAATATAATATAGATTCAGTTTAATCACATTTTCTCCCCTTATCCAAAATGTTAATCCCTTGATATTTTGGATATCAATTGATTAAACGTTCGGGGACAAAATGTTATATAATCACTATTAGGAACATTTTAATGCTCCCCTCAAGTTTTGAGTGTATATAAGACTGTGCTAAGTATAATAATTTGAAAATTTTTGAATTTACTAAGAAATTCTTGAAAATTTTATACTCGAGCACACCTTATTTTCATCATAAGTCTACACTACATATATACAAATTCACAAGTTTATAATATACGAAATGACCTTTGAGATAAGAACACAATATGACGAAGTCATATTGTTCTTTGCAGCAATCTAAGATCAGTTCCGTAGAGTTTACCACCAATGAATTTCTCCAAACTCCTCATCATCCTTCTTTCCTTTAGCAGCTTGTTGATGTCTTTGATCATGAAATGAGCTCTTTTCTTTTCCAAGTTACTTCACCTTCTGATAAGGATGTTGGGAGGAAAATAGAACCCTAGGACTGAAACCTAGCGGCGGCGAGCACTTGGCCAACCAAGTTGCTGGTCGTCGGAAAATTCTTCTCGGCCAACCGAGTAAGAGAACACAAACGACGTGTTTAATATGAAAACTTCAATAATCATTCACCAACCAACCAAGGAGTTTTACACAATATATATAGGAAACAAAAACACAAGATAATTCTAAATCCCTAAACTTGAGGACCAAGAAACATAATAATAGGCATAATAAATTTAGAACCAAAAATAGAATTGTAATTGACTTCAACTTCTCCTTTGACTTTGGTTGGATGGGATCTTGTTACCATAACTTGTTTCTTCAGCCACTTAGCCCACCGGCCTCATTCTCGTCAACAGCTCGTTGGTCCACTGGGCTCGACCCATCAGGCCCATCGGTATCATCCTCCCCTTCTAAAAAATGACTCGTCCCCGAGTCTCCATGAAAATCATCTGCTTCAACATAAGGTGTCAAGTCAGCAACATTAAAAGTGGCAGAAACTCCATACGACCCAGGCAAATCGATCTTATATGCATTATCATTGATACGCTTTAACACACGAAATAGACCATCGGCACGATCCTGTAACTTTCCATAACGACCCGGCGGAAAACGGTCTTTACGCAAGTAAATCCAAACTAAATCACCCTCATTGAAAACAACATGCTTTTGATGTTTGTTAGCACGTGCCTGATATTGCAAGTTATGTTTCGTGATCAGGGCCGTCTCTAAATTTATGAAAATTTTAAAGGCCCTGAGCGAAATTACATAATGAGGCCCTGCGATAAGAAACGTTTTTTCTTAAATTCCTCACTGTTCAAGCTACTTTTCATGATTTTTCCAGATTTTTTATAAATTGTTTAGTATTTTTTATATTTAATTTTTGTTAAACTCGTTTTTAATTCATAAAAAATTATAAAAAAGTCAAAAAAATCTAATTCTTTTTTAGAAAATTTTCTTTTATCAAATAGGACTTAGGAAAATTAGATTTTTTTTGTAGGGTTAAAATTGTAAAATTTGATTTTTTAAAGAACGGGATTGAATCCCGTTCACGTTTTTTGTGTTTTTAAGCTTTAAACGCTTTCGTTTTTGGTTTAGTTTTCTTAGCTCTTGCATTTTAGTCATTTAGGGTTTATAAAAATTTAAATAATAACTTTAGGATTAAATTTTGATAATTTAGGTTTTAAGTCACGTTCGTTTTTAATTCCCGTTTGCGTTTTTAGCCCGTATCTTTAATTGCCTTTATTGTTTGCTTTCTTTTAGTTATTTTTTACACTTTATTAGCAGAAATAGATCCCAATTCAAATCTTTGATCATTCAAGCATAATTCACAAACCAAAACTCGATTTTCAAATTCGCGGCCTCGTTGGGACATAACGACCCGGGTCCGGTTTTAAACTTTGTGGATAACGAAGCGAGAAACCGATACTTCCGGATATATATATTTTTATTTGTGAATTTAAACTTATTGCTTTTTGGATTTTAAAAGTGATTTGTTTATTTTCACCTATATTATATTATATATATAGTATAAATTGCTACAAGTCAATTTTTGGCGCCGCTGCCGGGGAGGCCGTGAGACGATTATCGAGTTGAAGTTTGTTGTGCCTTGAAGACCCTTCCTTGTGAAGTTATTTTCTTTATAAAAATATGAAAATACAAAAATATTTTTCATTTTCTTTTATTAGTATATAAAAACAAGAAAAATCAAAAAATAAAAACATAGTCCTAAATAAAGATAAACAATTCATCATCAATATAATGCTTTCCACTAAAGCATTATCATAATAAGTTCCCAACAAAAGATTTAAAACTTGGCTTTTGTGTCACTTGCGAAGTACAGCTCACCTTTAATTGATTAACAAACTACAAGAGGGGTATAAGGAGGGTTGTTCTGAGGAACTACGACCCGAAAGGAGAAGGATTTTAATAGCGTCGCGCTTTCCCGCTCCTCCCTTCCTTTGTGCTTTTTCTTTTTAAAGACTACCGAAAGGAAGTTGATTTATCGGTTTAAGTTATTCAATCTCGTTTTGTCCGTTAATAAAATATGATGTTTAAAAAACTCAAAAATCCAAAAATAATCTCCTTTAACCTCTTTGTCATTTAATTCTTCTTCTTATCCCTCTATTTTTAATTCTTATGGCGTCATTCGACTATCGTTTAAATCCCCTTTACACGATTAAAGAATGCTCGTCTTGTGGAGCTTTGTGTACAGTTTAGACTATTGTTGTTCTAAAGGGGGTCTCATAGACAAGATCGTTCGTGATCCTAATAAAACACCCGACTCGTCTCAACGACCCTCTCAGAATTGTGCTAGGTGTGGAAACCAGGTTGATGGTCCGTATTGTCGAGGATGTGCTCTTTTACGAAAGAAATTTAAGGAAGATTTGTTTACATATTGTGTTGAAAATGGAATTTTCCAAGACCTTCAAGATACTTCCGAGTCATCCAATGACAATACCAACGTTGTTAATGCTCCTCAAGAGCCATTCGTTGTCAAACAGGACCCCGGTGAAAATTCCTCGCAAAGTCCTCCACATATTGACCACAATTGTTGTTACGAGTGTGGTGATTCGTTAGACGATATCTTTTGTCAACGATGTACTTGTAAGTCTTGTGGGAAAGGTGCTCATTATGGTTATAATTGTCCACCGCAAGTTCAACTTATCTCTAATCCGAAACCATGCAACAATTAAACCGTTGATGAGCTCCCACAAACTTTGCCAAGTTTCGATCCGACATGCTATTCTGGAGATGGAAATTCATTCACTTATGATTCCACTCCTAATTCTGTCAATGATTCTCCTAACGTTTTTAACCCACCTCCACAACCCCAATACGTGCCATACTCTTGTGAGTTATGTGGGAACGATGCCCATCATGGTTATGATTGTCCACCTTAAGTCCCGTTTATCAACAATCAGGACCCGTGTTTTAATCAAAACTTTGATAATTTTCCACAAACTTCACCGAGTTTTCCACAACAATATCCTTGTTGTGAAGATTGTGGGGGTCCTCACGAGACTTTTCAATGTCAACCGATGAATTATTACGAACCTAATCCGTGTTATGATTCTTTAATTAATTCTGGTATTTGACCATCTCAACCCCTGTAATATATCGTCCAATCACTAAACTTCAATGCTCAAAATGAGCATCTCAATTTCAAATGAGATTATGGAGCAACTGACTTCATATGTAAATAGGGTGGATCAATATTTGCAAAGAAGGAGAAGAAAAGTGAATTGGCGGAAGATCAAGCAGCTAAAGCTCGATATTGGAAGATTCCCATTTGCTACGATGATGACGATGATGAGGAAAGTTCTATTCCCTTGAAAGATATTTTTATTTCTAAGACTTCCTCCGTGTGTTTGCAATCACACCCATTTTATTAACCGAGGAGCCTATTGACTCTCTCATAATGGAGGATGAGTATCTCGACACTATTCTGGTAACGGAATCGGACAAAGTAATAAAGTCTAGTGTCGAGAACCTTGTCCAAATCCCAAGTGAGTCTGAGGGTATTCCCAAAAAAATGTGTGATGTGCCTTTTCGTGATAATTCTCCGCCTCTTGACATTTCAAAAGATCAATTTGAGGGTTTTCTCCAATTCTAAACTATAATCTAACTTCGATTGAATAAGATTTCTTCTCTATTACGACATCCGATTATTGTTGATGGCATCACCTCCTGATCTCTGAGCTCGTCAGCTTAGAGGAGGGAAAGGATTTTCACAGGAAGATTGTAGAATTGAGGACGATATACTCGTGAAAAATTATCAAAAATCAATCTTCTCATTGCTAAGATCGAAGCAATTAATTCTAATCCACCTCTATCTTCCGGTTTTGTGACCAAGTCTCCCTCCACATTTCCTAATTCTTTCTTGGAGGAGACTAACACCTTTGATAATTCTATACCCGAATCTGAAACTTTCTGCTTTAATTTGGAAGAGAATAGTAGTGGCAGTACCACTACTCGTTCTGATTATTCTCTTCCGGATTATAAAGCTTTCCTATCATCTGATACGATCATATTGAAGAGAAGAGTAGTGGCAGTACCACTACTCATGCTGATTTTTCTCAATATGATTCGTTCATCTTTGATCTGTCGATCAATTCGTGTTGGATCGTTTTACTGAATAGATCTAAACCTTCAGCTTGCAAAGAGTTTGCTCCTTTAGATACTTCTAAATCAACAATATTGAAACACTGAGTGAACACTATTGATTATGCGGAATCTAATCAATAATGCTAAGAAGAACAATAATGAATACTACAAAAGAATTTTATATTAAACTTTGAATCTGCCTAGGTTACAGATTACAAACTATGATTACTATTCGATCTCTATGATCTTGTGTAGAACTATATCTACTAAACATGCCTAGGGTTCCTTTTATAGACTAAGGAAACCCTAATAGGCTTTACAAAACGCGTATAAAGATAATGCATATCCTTTCCTAAGATATCTCATGCATATCTTTAACTTTAACTAATTTCTGCGTAAGCAAACTTAACTATTAAAAACATATAACTATTTAACACTACCAATACTAACTATGATAATCCTTCTACTAGTACTAACTATGTAACTAGCAGAACTAACTATAATACACTAACAGAATTAAGTCTGTTATACAAAATTCCTAACAATCCTCCCCTAAACTTGAACTTTACTTGTGAACTTCAAGTTTCTTCAGTTGTCTTTATTTTGGGCTTTTGAGAATTGTATCCAAGCATATCTTTAAGTCCTTAGCTTCTTTTTTCTTTTAGTCTTTGTCTTCTCTTCATCACAGCTACACAGCAACATCCAACTAAGTTGGCTTTGTAGTTTTTGGCAAACTACCAACCATCAACGGATTTGATATGTCTTTACCATAAGCCGTTTGCTATGGACTAGTCAATGCTTTATTGCAATAATAAAGTGCATTGATAACCTTATAGTTTTTAGCAAACTATCAGCTATCAACGGATTTGAGTTCTCTTTACCAGTAGCCGTTTGCTCTGGAGTAGCCAATGCTTTAGTATAATACTATGGTGCATTGATTACCATATAGTTTTTGGTAAACTGTCAACCATTAACGGATTTGAGAAGTCTTTACCAAAGCCATTTGCTTTGGACTAGCCAGTTCTTGATGTCTGTTAGACATGGTGAACTGATGACCATTTGTTATGTGGTTGCTAAACCAACACTTCAACAATCCTTCTCAATTCCATTACAGTCCATAATTTCCCAAAAAATATGCTCACTGCTACTGAGAGACTCATCACTTTCTTATCCCAGCTTGCTTCTCAATCATCTTTAAGAGTTGATAACAAACTTCATCCATTGTTCCATCTAGAAGCTTCATCTTTAGCATCACTTGGCAAGCATCTTTTGACAAAGGATATTTCCTATCTGCTAACATATATATAGTAGATGCCTCCAATGTTAGGCAATGTACTGCACAAGTAGGATAGTACCTCCAATTAATCATCTTCTGTTGAAGTGGTAAGCTCCAAATAGCATCTTCATTGAGAGGTGGATCAAACATAGTCCTGAGGTCACTCCAAAGCACTCTGTCATAAGCATCTTCAGGCCTATTTGTTCCATACTTCTGCATTACCAACCTGTACAACTCTATAAGATCCTCTCTTGTGAAGTCTTTAACCATAGCTCCAAAGCTCATGTAGACTGTATCAGCTCCATTTGCTCTCATTATCTGATAAATACTTCTTTGACCTTGCTGAAATATCTTCCAATTTACCACAATATTAGATTTTGTAGCCAAAGGAGTAGGATTCATAGCTTCCACTGATTCCTCTTTATCAGTCTCTGATCTCCTTATGCATTCTTGTCAACACTTATACCTTTCCTAGCCTTTTGCTTCTTTTCTTTTTCCTTCTTTTTACTGGCTCTTCTTCCTTTACTTCATCAACTTTTTCTCCTATAGCTAGAACATCTTTATCATCAATCTTTTGTTTCTTTGAAGTTTTTGTCTGAAGCTCTTCTTCATATCTTTTCAATTTTGCCTTTGTAGCTTCAAAATCCATAGGAACAAAAGTGTCAATCTGCTGAACTAACTTATCAAACTCTTCTTTAATCTCTTCAAAACTCAACTTCTTTAACTGAGAAAGCTTCCAAGTTCCTTGATTCTTCAGATAGTTTGACATGTAGATTCTCAACTGTGACTGAGTCATGGGTTTATTTCCCTTTGCCTTATCTCTTTCCTCTGCAAAGTGTTTCTTTCTTTGATTCACCATATCTACCATTCTTTTTGCAAAGTCTTGTTTAGGCAAATCCTTGCCCAACACATCTTTTGCCAACTCTGCATTTGCTTTTAGCTTAGCTCTAATAGCATCCCAATCTTCTTCAGTATAATATTAAGCTTCAAATTGAACTTGAGCTTTTATTTTCTTTTGTTGTTCTGATAATTCTTCCTCTTCTGCCATTCTTTTGGCTACCATTTCATTTAAATGAATCTGCTTTGCAACTTCTTCATCCATTTAAGCTTGCAATTTTATAGCCTCTTCCAATCCAGCTTCCTCTTGTCTTATTTGTTCTTTAGTTTTGTGAGTAGCCTAGATATCCTCTTCAACCATTGGAGCCTTTCCTTCCCTTTGGCCCCTTTTACTAGCAGTACCAGAATCAAATTTAGTACAACCATTACTAACCTCTTCAATACCAATATTAATTCTCTCCTACCATATTAATCTCTTCTTCAGCATCCAATCCAGTATTAATATTCTTAGCCACTGACCTTGCTCTCCCCGATATCTCTTGCCCTTATCAGTTGATTTTTCCTTGCTAACACCCTAAGAAGTAACCTTTGACAATGTTTTAGCTGCCTCCAAGATTGTAGGACTGATTTCTTCTTCTTGAACCTCCCCTGAAGCTTTTGTAGGAGTAACAAAATCTGTTGACTTCACTTTCATGGATTCTCTAACCAAAGAAACTAGATGATCATCATCAATATCCTGAATTATCCTCCCCTGATCCTCTGGTTCTTCACCCTCTGATTTAGATATGAGTACTTTCTTGGATTTCCTCTTTAAAGCTGTCTCTAGAGATTTCACCTTCTTTACCAATTTGAGCACAGCATTCCCTAGTGTCTGTTTGGTTTCCTTCAACTCTTTCTCCAAACTATTAATCCTGGTCACCAAGGTAGGTACAAGCACCATCAATTCTTTAAGTTACATACTATCCTCAGCACTTCCTGATGTATTACCTTTAAGAAGAGGTGCTTCATAGGACCTAGGTGGTGAAAAAGGTGGTGAATAAGTTGGTGATTGAAGTGGTGAATGAGGTGGTGGTAATGGATGAGGTGGTGATGGAATAGGTGATGGAATAGGTGGTTGGGATGTGGATGATATTGGATCAACATGTGTGTGATGGGGTTCAGCGGTTGTGCTGAGCCTTCACCTTGATCCATAGCTGCCCTTGCCAACATAGCAGGCATCAATGGTACAATATCCCCCGCATAACCCCTTTTCATGTTTGCAAAAAGCTTTTTAGTCAAAGTTGGGGCTAAATACCTTCCTTTATTTTCAGTTGTAGTATCCAAAATAATTTGTAAAAACCTTGGATACATTAAAATTTTTGAATTACTCTCTAAGTTATGAACCATACCATTAAA
>BQNB010064203.1:7662-35408 GCA_026074375.1 Tanacetum coccineum
TCGAACCTATCCGAATTCAAATAAACAAATAAAATAGTGAAGTCGGGTTCGGATATGATATGTTATATGTTTTGCTATTTACAACTAGAATATGGAATAGTGAAGTCATCATCAAAAAAAGGCTCGGTGCAGTCAGTTATCTCCAACGACGACCTTTTAACGGCAATCTTAGTGAGGTTACCTCTTCTTTCACTTATTTTCTTTAAATCCGTATCCAAACGCTGGTTATCTCTTATCAAAGATGATGAGAACCTCGACCCGCCTGCTGGTCTCTTTCTCCAAAAGAATTCAGGTTATGATTTTTTGTCGTTGGATAAACGCATTCCGATCTGCAGATCTTCCTTACTCGCCACCAATTTCACTTTTGGCCCGGAGGTACATGGTGATGTTCATATTTTGCATTCCTGCAATGGTTTGCTTTTATGTCATACATCGTCTTTGGAGTTATATGTATACAATCCATCTTTTACCAATATGTTTAAGTTGATTCCAGAACCCGATAATGTCACATATAATATCAATTCTATTATTGCTTGTTTCGGGTTGGCTTTTGATCCTGCTAAATCACCTCACTATAAAGTTGTTTATGCTGAAATGGTCAATGATCATGCTTGGGATGATGTGTTTCAATTACACACTTTCTCTTCAGAAACGGGCAATTGGAGTCTTTGTGGGCCTCAATTTAACGAAAATGATTTTCATTTTTTTGGAATTGGAGTTTATTGGAATGATGCAATTTATTGGAGAAATGTTTGCCGTAATGATATTTTCAAGTTTGATATCATGAATGAGCGTCTGGTATTAACAGCCTTACCAACCCCTTTAGCCTTAGATTTGAAGGTTCATTATGAATGTCATTTGTTTGAGTGTCGTGGTTGTTTGCTCCTTGTTGCTAAAGAGAGTGATTGTTCCCGACATTTTACTATTTATGAAAAGGGGAACGTGTATTCTGAAGAATGGTCAGTGAAGTACATCGTTAATATTGATCACATTATAAAGCCGTTTCCCAAAAGCTGGTTTATTTACAGAACTCTTTATTCTATTGTTTTGGAAGAAAGAGAAGAAGATTCTTTCCTGGTGATGAAACTAGATAAAAAGGTTGTACAATACAAAATCGCGACAAAGACTCTCAGCACAATCTCTGAATTGGGACCATATGACGATCTTGGTACATGCTTTCAGTTCATTCCATCTTTTGCGAATGTGTGATTCAGCTTTCTGTGTTTCAGGTATGATTTACGTAATTACATGCTCAGTTATATTGTTAACGCTGTAATTACTTAGATATATCATTGCTCGATTTGATCTCTTGATTTATATGGTCAAACTCTATTTTGATAACAGAACATTTGGAGAGTTTTGAACACTAATTGCTCTCTTATGATGCCCACTAACAATTGTGTACAAAGATATGGATGCACTATACAAGTTTAAATTTTAGACTATTATTGTTCGTAAAAAACGTGTTTTGGCGCTGTTAGCCTGTTAATGTAGATCCTCTAAGAATATAGAAGCATGCTAGTAGTAAGTTATGGAATTAACTTTGTCCTTAGTAGTAGCACGTTATTAAGAATTATGATTGATGTGGAGCAAAAAAGCCCCCTCTTCGCTCGAGTCAAATGCAGCAACGCAAAAAAACCACAAGACAACATTGTTATATTATCATTTGTGATGTCTTAAGCTTAAAACAGCAAGTTGGTGTAATGCTTGCTACTTAAGGAGGTGTTTGGTATATGAGTGTGGGGATGGATTCATTCCTGACAAAGTTGTTGTTAAGTGTTGGGTAAACATGCTTTGGAATAAAAAAAGGGAATGAGGCCAATAAATCCAAACATGGGTCAGAGCTGTGCTTATATCTCATTTCCATATTACTTCATGGTTTAACTACTCTGCCCCTCACATTCTACCCTCATCATCGAACATAGTCATTCTCCCTTTCATATTCATTGTCGCCATCGTCATCAGAGCCGCAATTTCTGATTCAATTCAATCATCATCCATTTGTCATCGCCTCATTTGTAGTGGTGTATGGGTTTGCCACCTTCGATCTCATTTCGTCTCCCATCGTCTTCGTTTCTCCCTTGCTGAGTCATTGTCATCATTATTATTTTGTTTTGTTTAGTTATGGTCCTGTGCATCTAATAAACAATCTAAATAGTGTTGGAGGAATACGTTGGTGTTGTGTTTGTATGTGTCATTAAAAAACTAAATAACAATATATAAGCAATCAGTTCTGGTTGGTTAGAACATGTTAGAATTGATGGTGTGATCAGTTCTTTTGATTTATACATTGTGAATACTGTAGCATCTAGATGGTTGAGTTTCTCTATTTGATCCTCCTGTCACTCTTTGAATATCGAAGTATCACCCTTTGAGAGTAAAAAAATGAGCAACTAAGGTTAAAAATGAATTTTTAATTGAGAAGCACCTGCAAATTCTCGAGTTCTGAATTTCGTGTTAAAGATAAACTATGAATGTAGAAGTATCATCTCAGTGTTTTCTTAAGATTGACGCTTTGTACTTTACCCAAAAAAATAAGATTGACGTTTTGTTGAACAAGCTTATTTTTTCCACATGTCAATAGAAGTTATGAACTCATGCGGTAGAGGAAAAAAGACATGTCATCTACGGAATTTTGTTAATTATCTTTAGTAAATGACAGCAATTATGATGCAGTAAGTATTTATTAGAAGCTGTAACTCGAGGGTTAAAAAAGAAAAACGAGTATTCCTCAACATTGTTCGTCTGCAGACTAGTATTATAGTATATTGCTTTTCTCTCCTTTTGGTTTCTTTTTACCTGAAGTATAATTTCCTTCTCTGGGTTCATTGGAATTGATTCTCTACTAGTAAATTTATCCCATGTATTTGTAAAACCAACCAAACTAATAAGATGTGTTCACTAGAACCGTATGTGGGTGTATGCTACATCTTGATCTAGTTACTAATAAGATATCAAAATGATGTCTGAGATAACATGCAGTACACACCAGCAATAACAGACCCTATAAACAAAGCGCAAAATTTAGTAACACAAGGTTGAATTGCCGAATTTGCACTAATTCACAAGACTGTCTTAGGAAGTCTTCTTGATGATATTGTAGTCTTTTGATGGTGTGATTGAAGATATCTTCCTCCCGATATTCCAAATTAACATTTGCCATTTAGCTTGTGAAATAGACCTGTCTTTATGGTCGTTGTGTAAACTGTTTTATCTTTAAACTACAGAAGTTCTACCTCCACCTTGGTTGGAATTTTTTGGCCGTTTAGAATTTGTTGTCAGATACATATATTAAAAAAAGTTGCTCAGTGTATGTTTTCCTTCTTTGATGTATAAGGGAAAAAACGGTGTGTTTTACTCGAGAAGACAACCCATTTATTTAACTATTCTGATTTCTGAAAACTGAAATGATTTAGTTTTTAATTTCACCATTTTTTTACCTACTGATTAATTCAGTCTTTTAATCCATCATTAATGCTTTTTAAGATTTTACCATCAAGAAGTTGTCATATTGTTTTCTCCAGCTAACTATTAAGGCGTTGATTTTGGGTATCAGAATATTAATCGATATCTTGCTCCATATAAAAGGAGCTACATTTGCTAACATATACCTGCGTTTTTACGTGAATTATTGGTGCCATACATGAGCCCTTAAGGCAAAACAGAGACATTTAGATATCATTATCATTGTTAAGGAATGTCATTGCATGAACTTTGGAGCTTGAAAAAGGTGTCACATCATTTAGCAGACGTCTTTCCTTCGCTCTAGTGTATTTCTTTGCTTTGGTGATTTGCCTTTGGTGCTTTCCAACTATTGCTTGGAGTAAGGCTGTTGTATATTGTTTTTCTTCTTGCCCCTGTTCAGTGGCTTTTAATATAGCTTGGCTTCTCAAAAAACAAAATTGTGACAGGACCTGTTACTTCATAATAGTTGAAAAATTGAACCTTAGTGTGCACTTGTATACCCAAAACAACATGTGTAACCTGACATCATAAACGGGTCAAATGAGTTGTAATTAAGTTGCTCATGTCAACGTGTTAAAAAGGTGGGCAGATCCTTCCAAACATCTGTTTATGAAAAGGATTAGCCATCTCCACCGGTTTACGATAGAACTTATTTATCCCCAAACCTAACCCATCTGTAACCGTTGCCCCAGTTTTATATATCTAAAATAAACTCTTAATAGAGATATGATGATATAAACAAATGCTGATATAAGAAATGACAATTGCTGTCTAATGTTATCGATTAGATGTAAGACTTCCTGGTCAGAGGATGCGGCTGCAAGCTCTGCCAAAGTTCACACAAAATAAACTTTAAAGAAGAGTTTTGCTCACACGATCACTCTCCTTTTGGTTCCTAAGGGTTTATAATAATCACTTTTTATGTGATATAGTAATAGTAGTATGACGTACCTCAGAAGCCCATAGGCTGTCTCGTGCCCTATGAGGAATTATATGGATGTGTCTGTTTGAATATGAGTTTCATCTGGAATATGTAATGTATCATGATAAATTATCAGTAATATTTTATCACTGATTTTGATACTCACATGAAATATAACATGGCCTGCAGCCACACCATTGTTGACTAATAAATTGAATCTGTAAATGTCAATGCATCCGAAGTTATTTAGAAAGTCAATGCAAGCCAACCGACGAAAATCACAAAATAAAGATCATAAAAGCATTACCTGAACTGGTGGCTTTCGTGACTGCCTTGCTATATATGAGACTTTTGAGCACATTGCAGCTACCACCTGCATTACTACCGATTATTCTTACATAAACCGTTTTTAAGGTAAAATAAATAGTGAGATAGTATCATATTTACTAGAACTTACGGATGGTGGGGTTTGCTACCAGAGATGGATAGTGGCTCCGTCCCAGTGGAATAATAAGGTAACAAGAAAAGTTATATCGTGAAAGTTAAATTTCTTAATGATGGAACCCAATTTATATTCCCTTTCATGGGGGCGATAAGAGAGCCTATTGTCACTTGAGCCATTAGCATACCATTGAGGAATTATAAAGGCATCGCGACATTGTTCAAATGGTAGGACTGCAGAAAACCGAAAACCGAGAAACCGAAACCAAAAAACCGAAACCCATAGAAAAACCGATGGTTCGGTTTGTAATTTATTAAACCCGGAGTTTATGGTTCAGTTTGATTTTAGCAAGAACACAAACCCAAAAAAACCGAACCGACAAAATACATATGATCCTAAAGACTCGTGTTTCAATTATTTTTTGAATATGTCATATATAACACATAAACATACATCTAGAACTTTTGTGGTCGTTGGTTTTTTTATTATCATTATCGTGTCACGTTACGGACCCAAAAACAATTCTTTTATACAACTTTTTATCACCAATAGTTTATTATTATCATTATTTTGTGTTTCTTTATTCTTGAAACTTAAAAAGGTGATTCTATGTTGCGTTATAAATTCGACCATTGAAAGATCAAATCGCGATAAATGAAATAAAAACCGAAAAACCGAATCTATAATAAACTGAAACCGAACGGTTTCTACAAAACAAAAACCGAATATTTTCGGTTCGGTTTCGATTTTAGGCAAAAAACGAACCGAACCGAACCATACTCACACCCTTACTAAAAAGGTGCTAATTTTATGAATTGAGTTATTATTCATCATTTTGTTAATATTCTGATGCGAAATTTGTTAGTTGTTTTTTTATAGGTTATAACGATGAAAGGCGCGAAGAAGAAGAAAGCTGATATACCAAGTAAGAATGATTTCAATTCCATCTGTTTTTCAGTTGTTTTAGTTGATTTAAGGTTATTAATTGTTTTTCATATAGTGTGAGATGATGTTTAATTATGATGATGAATAATTATGATTTGCTGTTTGTTTAGATTACTATATCATGTATATATATTTTTTTATCATGATTTCTAGATTTAGATTAAGCTAACTTTGAAAGATATTTCATCTTAGTTTGGATGTTTCTCGTAGTTGTAATATGCTCCTCATTATACTTTGTTGTCATACTTCTTAACTGACGTGTTACTGAAACTTTGAAGATAGTCGTAATTCTTATTAAGTATGATACATATAGTTATAGCTAGCATATATCGACAGAGTAAGTATGGTTTGAAATGTATGTATGTTTATGTATCGATTTAAGTTCGAACCTCCAAATTGTTATTATTACGGTGCTAATTTGCAGACGTGTGGCTTTTGCTGATTTGAGGTCTATTTAATTTGCTTGTCTTGGTCTGTATCTAGGCTAACTGTGAACATCTACTAGCTAGCTTTATGTGGTTTTTATTTGGGAAATTTTTCGCAGTAACCGTTTGGGAAATGTGTTATCTAGGAATAACCTTGACAATTTTTTTTTTCAATTTGACCATGTAAATCGCGCTTGGAGCATAGCGATTTACATTTGCATACGTGTTGGCGTTTTATTGGCTCGTGAGGAAAAAAAAAATTTGAAAGTAGATCGCGCGACATGCATAGCGATTTACATTTTTTTTATTTTTTATTTTTTTTTAAAAACTTTTGTGAATAAAAAAAACGAGCCCTAATTTTTTTTATGTAGATCGCGCGAGTGGGATAGCGATTCACTTTTTTTTGTTTTTTTATGTAGATCGCGCATCAAGGATGGCGATTTACTTTTTTTTCTTCTTTTAGGGTTTTGCAGATGAATAGTAACGCACAGTAGGGTTTTTCAGATGAATAGTAACGCACAGTATGATGAAATGATATATCACTGCCATATTTTGTCACTTATGAATTTCAATACGGACTATATGATTATATAGTGATAGTATGTTTCTCTTAATTTAGTTCATCACAGAAGTTGAGGTTTTTCACTGTTTCTCTTTGAAGATTTAATTGATTGAGGTTTTTCATTGTTGATTGTTCCCGTTTGCGGGTAGAGCAAAGTTGGTGTTGGTGCGGTATTCTTTTAAAGGGTTTTTGTTGTTGGTGATTTCGTGACTTACTTGTTTATTATAAGATGGATTTGACCGGTTACGAGGTATAGTATTTTTATTTTGTATCATTTAACTATTTTATTATCTAATGTATATATGTGTAGTAATATATGGTTATTTATTTATTTGTTTATTTAGGTACCCCGTGTTCTTATTACATGTAGAAGTAAGTTAAAGTTGCTTAAAACAATTAAAGCAATAATTAGTGGCACTGATCGGGAAGCACTCTTTAGACAATCCTGTTTTGGTTGGGTATTAGACAAACTGATTTTATAGAGAATTGTATATTAATACATTTTATGTTAGGGCGGCAAATTTATGATGAAAATGATGATGAAAATGTTCCATTGTATTACCATATAAATAAAGATTTTAGTATACCATTTGGGAGAGAAGAATTCTGCCTAGTAACTGGGTTAAGGTTTGGGGTCCAGAATTGGGCTGAGTATGACACCAAACAGCGTATTCCTTTTAGGCGACGGGTGTTTCCGTCATATTTAGATGGGCAACCTATTACAGGCAACGACATCGCAAATATGATTCTTGACGAGTCATTTGCTCAATTATACGACGACGATGCTGTTGGCCTTTGTTGTCTAGGCATATTGCAGCTTGTTATATTAGGTGTGGAGAGTAAACGTGTTGTCCCTGACTGGATGTTAAGATTAGCTAATGATAGAGTAGCTTGGGACAAATATCCTTGGGGTTCATATGTGTGGCCAACATTGTACTCCCAACTTAGGAATGCAAACGTCAAACGTTGGTCGCCCTTGTATGTCGATGAGCCTACAGATGAAGATGATGCGAAAAAGTATTCAATCTTTGGATATACTTGGGCATTCAAGGTATGTCAAAAATAAGTTTATAATTTTTAATTGGCCATTTAAGTTATATGTATAATGTAAAATAATTGAAACAATGTGTTTTTTTAAACTTGGATATTGGAGTCTTACCGAGTAACTACGATTACATATTTTGATCGTTACAATCGGTATCCTAGAGTTGCTGCTTGGAATAAGAAAAAGAGAAGGTTTTTGGGACCAATGGTTATTCCTTTTTTTGAAGTTAGTTTTATTTAGTTTAATAGTTTATTAAGTTTCCCTGACTGGATGTTAAATTAGCTTAATGATAGAGTGTTGGGACACAAATATCTTGGGGTTCATATGTGTGGCCACTTAGGAATGCAGTCGTCAAACGTTGGTCGCCCTTGTATGTCGATGAGCCTACAGATGAAGATGATTCCAAAAAGTATTCAATCTTTGGATATACTTGGGCATTCAAGGTATGTCAAAAATAAGTTTATAATTTTTAATTGGCCATTTAAGTTATATGTATAATGTAAAATAATTGAAACAATGTGTTTTTTTTAGACTTGGATATTGGAGTCTTACCGAGTAACTGCGATTAGGTATTTTGATCGTTACAATCGTTCCTAGAGTGCTGCTTGAATAAGAAAAGAGAAGTTTTGGGACCAATGGTTATCTTTTTTGAAGTGAGTTTTATTTAGTTTAATAGTTTATTAAGTTGATTATGTAATTTATTTAATAATTAATTTCCTTTTTTTTAAAAGGGAAATATGCCTGCTGCGAGATTGACACCAGACGATAATGAGGCTCGATCGGACTGGTGGATTTCTAGTAGGGCATACTTTGACGGCTTTATTGGTCAAGTTGAACGAGTACCGTTTGATTTAAGCCGTCAAAATATGTATGAAATTCCATCCGATATTTACCGAGAGTTCGATGAACAAAAAAGAGAAATTGAACGAAATAAAAAAGAAGTTCATGACATTAAGGAAGAAATGCGTAAATTTAGGGAGGAAATGAAAGTTCAGTCGGTGCGACAAGAGAATAAAGAACCGATTATTGCTGATCAACATTATGGGTTGAGCGATTTTAGTCAATTCCAAAGCATGCAGGTATAATTTTTGTAATTTATTATAAGGCTTTATTAGTATATATATATTTTGTATTTATGGGTGTTCACAGGGTGGTCCGTCTTCATTCCAGGGACATGTAAATAGCTCATATTTCAATATGGGTACGCCATCGAATTTCTAAACCCTAATGTCGTCCCAACCTGATTCATCTGTTTGGCAAAGACAGATGTCGGCGCAGTCGGCCACTCAGTATTGGCAACCCGATACATCGTCGCAGCCTGGTTCTTACTATTCGTTTGGTCGGGTGCCATCTCATATGGGTAGGCAAAATTTGCAAACCACTATTGAGACGCATGATGATGTTGATGGCATATTTTACCAGGTAATGCTATTTTTATATACGAATATGATTATATGGTAATAACCATCATGAAGTAATAAATTTTTATTAATTGTTGTTTTTTAGAATATTCTGAATCGAGGAAGAAGGGAACAGTTTCCTAGCAAGTATAAACTGACTCCATTCATGGAACAACCTCCTACTACAATTTTACCCAAGGAACGTGTTAATAAAACTAAAAATAAGGGTAAGAAGGCTAATTTATCGCCTTTGAATCTTGGGGGTGCTTTTGAGGATGACAATGTAGAAGAAAATAACGTTACGTTTTTGGGTTCCCAATTTACTGGTAATTTCTTAATGTATGAGAACGTGGACCCTTCAAAGGTAATTGCTAATCTTGTATATAAAATAATAAATAAACTAATGAAAGTATGTGTACTAATATTGGTTATTAACTTGGTTGATTAGGTGCGGAGAGGAAATTATGTTAACTTACCGGCCTTTCTAAATGACCCCCATCAAATTTACTTGGATTGTTATATGAAAGGTTATATAGTTTCGGTTAGTTTTTTGGCACTAATTGGTCCCTCATTTCTGTATGCTTGACATGCACAGACTTCCACATGACACCCCTATTGGTTGGTTGTCCGGAGAGGTAAGTTTATTTATACTAGTTTAATAAAGGAGTAATTTATATATCCGTTTAGCCAAAAACATCTATTTATTTTGTTACAATGTTTTGAATCAGCACATGAACTCGTGGATGGAGTTAATAATTAGGAGGAGGGCTGCAGATGCCAAGTGGACAGTGGCCTATACGAGTACAATAAGTGTACATCCGGAAAATAACCGATTTATCATACCGACGGACCAACACGTCATTGGTACATTGGATGGCACCACGCGTCCGTATCCAGCCTGGAATGATGTTGATTGGGTACTTATTTCTTTAGTTATCCGTTATAAAACTTTTAATACAACTTATGCATGATTAGTATTTAATTATTTGGTTTTATCTTTGTAGGTGTTTATGCCCATACATGTTGCTGGAAATCATTGGGCCACGGGTGTTATACATTTACCGAATTCTCATTTTTACGTGTTCGACTCCATGCATAATGAGCAAAACAAGGAATTGTTATGGCGACTAATTCAATGTTGGACCCCCGTGGTTAATAACATTTTGGAAGATCGTGGTTGTTTAAATGAAAGTAGACCACCCCATAATTTTCAGTATTCATACAATGATGGTTTGGGTATAGATGTCCCTCAACAAACCAACTTCTCAGACTGTGGAGTCATCACATGTTGGTTAATCTCTTCTTTGTGTGCAGAAATAAGGCCAGTTGTGCGCGGTAATACTCAACAGTTTTTTGAGAGAATTAGAAATGACATGTGTGAAAGTTTTTATATGTGTAGGTGTGAGGATACTAGAGAATGTGGTTATGATTAATTTTCAATTTTGTATGTGTTGTATGTTGAAATCCTAACACTTTGAGTGAAATAATATTGTATATTACTTTGAATTTCTTTGAATTTCTTATGAATGTACCGACAAGTTATATATAATGTATAGGGATAATTAATTGCTTGTTATTTCAATTATAGGGATAATTAATTGCTTGTTATTTCATAAGAGGGCTAGGTGTCATAAAAACATTACATATATAATAAAAACATTACATATATAATAAAAACATTACATAAATAATAAAAAACATTACATAATAATGTTAAGGTTAACCACTGCCACTTCCAAGAACTGTATCCTTACGGAAAACCTCAACCACATTTCTTTTTGTAATGTTAAGGTAATGCTTTGATGGTTTAGGAGTAAAAACTGAGACATTAGCAAGTATCATAGCAGCTCCTACAGTAATATCCTTTCCATAACTACCCACGTCAAGGACTTTGTAGTTTATTGTTCCAGGTACTGTACCCGATAGATCTTTCAGAGTCACATTTAAATCTCCAAGAGCATTCGGAGAACAAGACTTGACGATTGCAACAACTTGTTCCAGTTTTCCCTTTTTAAGAAAGTTGTCGATGTCTCCCAAACATCCAGTTACAGTGCCACCAAATGCATTCACATAGTTAGTGGCGCTAACCCACGCCCCACTGTTAAAATCAGCATCCTCACCCACATCCTCAACAACTTTCTGCATATATTCTTGTGTCGACATTAAAGCCCCATCCGGATCAAGAATAAATACATTTTCTTTAAGCAGCTTGGCTCGCTGAACAAGACCCGCAGGACCGGGTATTATCCTAACTGGGTTTGAGGTTGAGGAACGCACAACGGGTGTTAACTGAAGATCGGAATCATCTATATCTAGACTGAATTCCCATGGTTCATTTTCGTTATTGAAATTGGAATCCATTTGAGAGAGTTGGAATAAGAAGTTGTGTGACAAATTGAGGAAATGGTGAGGGCTATTTATAAGGGAAAATTTTGGAAAAATTAAGAGAGTTGGACAACACAAATGTTTTTTTTCTGTAACAAATAAGACAACTCAATGAAAATAGAATTGTGTGAATTGAGTAACAAAGTCGGATATATATAGAGGAACAATATAGAAAGCAAAAGTGTGTATACAAGTGGTTACATTTATTGTACCCGTTTTGGCCAAGACAAGTATTATAACAATCTAAAAAATAAAAACATTATATAAAAAAGTGAATAAAATCAGCTTAAACACCATATTGAACATGAAAATACTTTCAATCTTAAAATAAAAAATACTAATACAGTTATAACATGATATGCATAAAATAATAACATGAACGACAAAACCTAAAATATTATTCCCATGCTTTGTTCATTAACAAGCATTAGTGATTCTTTGTATTGGCCAATGAAAAATGAACCATGGTTTGCTTCGACACCAACGTTTTGAAAACTTTGAATGCTTGGATTGAACACTTGTAGTGACTGATGCCATTGTTGAAAGATTGCAGCTTCAACTATTGGTTGCTTATCTTTACTGAATCCAATTAATTTGAGCTCATGCTCTGCTGGGTATGGAATGGTGAATAGTTGTCTGTACGATGAAACTTCACCATCATCAACTTCTAGCTCCCATGCATATATAATACGAAAGTTACCAAAATTAAAACTGCCAGATATTATAATAGAGTCTTCAAGCTGGGAAATAAAGTATGGAGGTAAAAATTCCCCGACTAGCATCTCTTCAGGCATGTCTATTACCTGAAATTGGTGAGTAATCAAATCAAATGAAACTAACATGTAAATTTTGTATGAAATACCATCATCATTTATAAAAACTTCTCTGAACCAACCCAAAATATTTTTCCACCAACAACGGCTTGACCTGTCCGTTTAATTCTTATAGATTCACGTGGCAAACAGTAACTCTCAAGTTTATACCAAGTTCTGGAGCTTAATGTAAACACTGACACATACCATGGACCTTGACCATAATAGGGATAATTTATCTTCAAAAGTGTTGGGTCTAGCGTGACAGGATGGAAACGAAAACCAAATAACATTTTAGGTGAGGTCAGCTTCTTAACAAGTAATTTGGACACTATAAGGACCGATTTTTTAAGTGATAGGTTCCAATAACGCATGAGTTTTCCCATATGAGAAACAACATTTATCCGTCACATGTAGCAATGGTGTTAGATGAAATTTTGTCAATTGATACGGACAGGTGAGAGTGCTAAATTATCATCTACCGAGCATATAACACCTTCAAAATTTTGCTTAAAGGTTAAATATAAACAACAATTATTGCTCTCACGAAAACCGTATTCACGAATACTAAGGTCGGAAACATTCTATGGAATACTTCACCAACTTTGAAAACTATACGAAATTGGAGTAAGATTTCACTGTAAGTTATTCATGAAGCCATTGATGATACAAATAGTATTTTGCCAGAAACTGTTAGATAATTTTACTGGTTATGGATCTAAAGATTAATTTTACTGGGTATAAATACAGCATTACATATAATATTTAAAAAGCATTGGTCAGGTCCATTCTAGGACAATGAGTAGACCACGCTTACTTTGAGCAGATTTCATTTTTACTTTTTTTTAAAAGCATTGATAAGCATTGATTGGACAACTCTCTGACTTTGAGTAGATCACGCTTAACTTTGCGCGATCTATATTTTTTAACTTTTATTTAAAAGCGTTGATAGGACAACTCTCTGACATTGAGTAGATCACGCTTAACTTTGTTGCGATATAATTTTATTAATTATAGGATTTATTATTATTGAACGAATATGTATTCATAACATTCTTAAACATCAACCTAGAAAATTGGCAGTCAAATCTAAAAAATATTCAAGTTGCTTAATTTCTTTTAATGAAACAACAGAGGTTCATATGTCAGAAGATTTGACCATACTCTATGTTACAAGAAATGGTGTGCAGAAATTTCAAGTTGGAAGAAAAGTTGTGATAAAACTTATCGTTTACGCATTCTCGTCATTTGACTTTGCTGTTGATATCACAGACGACGCTGAGGTACAATTTTTTGTTGGTTGTGCTTGTAACTCCAATGATGAATTTGCACATTTGTTTGTTTCTGAACAGAAAAACAATCAAAAAAATATGTTCTTTAATTTTTTTTGAATCAACAACTTTAGAAAACGAAGGCCCATCTAATCAAGAAATACCATCGTCTCATTTGAATAATAGTTATAACAATACGTCTTTTTTAAACAATGGTATATCTTTTGATTTAGGCCAAAATGATTTTCATATCAGCGATCCCTACCACTTGATATGAGCACATTTTAAAATCCTTGAATCCTCATTTGATTCAGATCAAACGGTATATAAACACTGATGTTGTGGTTAATGAAATCCCAACAAAACAAAAATCCATAAAGACACAAAAAGTTCATGTCATTTGAGCTGACTCGGAGGACACAGTTTACAAGGCAAATTAATTTTCTCAAAGCAGTATAGTCAAACAATCAGAAGTGAAAAGGGTAGTTTTTTCAACAAAGAATCTTTGATCTTGGCTGTTAGGTTGAAAGCTTTAAGCGAAGGTTTCCAATTTTTAACAGACAGATCAGCCCCGAAAAGATGTTACTTAAAATGCTATCATTTTACTGAATGTGGTTGGTATCTCCGGGCGACCCTAGGGGATAATACAAAGAAATATTACATTACATATCTTAATGATGTTCACACTTGTTCCAAGACTCAAAAGATCCTAACAATCGAATGCAACAAAAAGTCATTTGGTAATCTTCTTACTCCATAATTACAGATAGGTCCGGGTTTTAAGAGGATATGTTATTACTACATGATTATTCTTTCAGAATTTAAATATACTTTATTTCTTTCAAAAGCATTGAATAGGGAAACAGCTCATTTGGGTTACAACAGGGGAAGGGTTCACCATACGAAGCACATTTGAAATGCGCCCGTTTTATTGTTTTTTACATTGAATAATAATGAAGGGGTCAGTTACACGTATAATATACAGACGTTATCAGAGTTTTGAGGATGTTATGCATTGCCATGTGCTTCGGAAGTGTTTGCTCACAAAATCTACAATAATAAAATTTTATTAATCATAATGTCATGTTTATAATCTTTTATTACAAATTCTACGTTCCTCAATTATCTCGCCGTGCTTTATGATCGATGGCTGCGCATTTAAATAGGGTATATACAAGGGAACAAATCTGGTAGCTGTGGCCATGGATGAAATATTTCAAGATTATGCGATTGCATTTGGTATATGCAAAGGGGAAACAGCTCCATGTTGGTCATGGTGGATGTCCGTACTCAAAGAATGCATTGGTGATAATCCTAATTTGCTATTCATATCTGATAGGCATGCTACTATAGCTTTGGTAGTAGAAAAAGAATTCCCTTTAGCCTTTCATGATGTATGTTAGTCATCTTATGATGAACCTAGGATTGAAAAACAAAAAAAGAAAAGGTTTATTCTGGAAAATATGCAAGGCATATACACGAGAAGACTATGCAACGAACATGAACACACTACAAATTGTTCAGCCTGATGCACATGAAAAGCTTTGTAGAGTTGGTCCTCAAAGATGGTCACGAGCGCATTGCCCTCTAGTGCGTTACAATTATATGACATCAAATAGTGTGGAGTCTGTCAATGCTTGTAGTGTAATATATATATATAAGAGCCCATGTTAAAGTTAGCGGAGACGTATCATGCGATGGTGCAAGAATGGGCTCCTTTTATAAAGTCGACAATCTGGCAGGTATATTCTATTGAAAACATTATATACAACTATTTTTTTGTTGATAACATCTTCTATATTCATTTTGTTTATATCCATTGTAGCAATTTGACGTATGGAACTAACTGAAATGGGCAGCAAACAAAGGTGGTCAAAAAAAGGTGAAAAGTTGCGACATGGTTGTTAAAGTGTTAACGAATATCAATACGAAAGTTTCTGACGGTCAGTACATTCGGGAAGTCAACTTACAAACAGGCATTTGTAGATGTCGTAAATGGAAACTTTCAGGGCTTTCGTGTGGTCACGTAATAGCTATAACACGGTTTTTGGGTTTGACGGATTGTGTCCATTAAGCAGTAGATTGGTTTAAAAAACCAAAATATCAAGGCACTTATTCTGAGTCAATTCATTCCCTTGGAAATATGCAACAATGGGAATTTCCAGAGGAATATTCAAAAAGCTTTTCCTCCTAGCCATGGACAACCCTCAAACTGACGTCTAAAATATAAAACAGTATAAAAATCTCAAGGAGAGGAGCCAAGAATTATACGTTGTACCAGATGCACACAAACAGGACACAGACGTGATCAATGCGGTCAACCCTTTGTCGTTCAACCGCCTTGTCAATCCATATCGTACACACATATAACAAACGATCAACATTGTTACACAAAACAAACCAACCTTTTTAACAACACCACTCCAACAGTATGACAAAAATTTTCCATAATATTAACCATTTACACATCTCAACAACTATGGTCACACCCATACCCATCACAAACCTTACTGTGAACCCCTACCCCATCGCAAAACGCCTACGACCAACATTTCGCAAAACATCACTCTGCAATACCATTCAATGACATCTCACAGGAATTACCTCAAATGTATGACAATACAAATCTCAGCAGTATGATTGCACAACTTCTAATGAGTAAACACAGAATGTTCAAATAGTGGTGCTACTCGTTTGAGTTCTAGAAAAAATGTATGTTATCAGATGCAGGCAAGTAATTGAGAAACGGGCCATTTTTTCTAGAGGACCAAGATCGTGTGAAGAAAAGCCCATTTTATTCAAAAGGGCATATACTGGGCTCAGTTATCCGTTTAGGCACGACAGCGTTTCGAAGCTTGGAACGAAGAGAAAACGTTGTGGTAACCAAACATAGTTAGTTACGAGAGGTTCGGAGCCTTGATTTCATTATATTTTCAGAGTTAAGGTACATTTTCGTGTTTTTTTTAGAATTTTGGACTTTGTTTTAGCATAACTTTTCGGCCTGTTTGTCTTTAAGGCCAGTTTCAAGTTTTGCTTTCCTATTTAATAACTGTATTGTACCCACCAACATTTCGCAAACACCACTCAACCATATAATGGACATCACACAGGATCATCTCAAATGTATGAACAATACAACTCTCAGTAGTATGATGCACAACATTTAGATGATATAAACACGAATGGTTCAAATAGTTGGTTTAACTGGTTTGAGTTCTAGAAAATTGTATGTTATTATGCGTTATGTTGGTTTGTTGTAAATTTTAAATGTGTGATTTTAATGATGTAATATATTTAAATTTCAATTAAACTATTTATGTACATACAATAAACACTACATTACTAATTAAACATTGTATCTATAAATATTGTAAACAACACAATTAAAGGGCTAATGACAATAATACCTACTGCAATTTATACAAATTGAACAGTAACTGCAAACACGTTTATGACAAACCAATGACTAGACATGTCACAGACACCAGTATACAAATTATTAATGTAGACAATTTATGGCATGAATTTGACAAATCAATGAAAAGTTGGATAATAGAAACATTGACTTGACAAGTCCCTGACACTAAGTTGATCACGTAGCATTGTACGCGATTTATCATACATATATGACAAACCAATGTTATATTGGACAACACAATCACTAGAAATATATACTTGACTTGACAAGTCACTGACACTAGATGCACCACTTAGCATTAAACGCCATTTATTATCATGATTGAAAAACAGTTAACACTATATAAACCACATACATTGTGGTTCATCTTCAACAACAACAACAACATTAAACTAATTCATTAATTCAATTTATTTTCAAACAATAACATTTAAGGTCCTACTACACCATTATGGAAGGTTCACTAGTCCACCTAATAGAGAATTTGTTGATGAGATGATTGATATCATAGATCCGGTAGATATCGACACCTTCTCAACAAATCAAGTTAAATTAATTTTAACCAACTATATGGGTTACGATAAAAACTCCTCAACATTTCTTTATATAAAGAAACCTAATTGTAGTCTTGATTTATGTCTTGTACAATTTAAAGATGCTATACAAGAGCGGGACATGATACTCATGTATGCTCATCATAACCGCCTACATGTGTACGTGTCTCGGGTGGAGCTATCCTCACTCGTCGTTGTAGAGCTGTTCTGTGATGAGACAAACAAAAGGGAGAATCAAGGAAAACCCTATTGTGCAAAAAAGTTATTTGACTAGTTACTAAGAAACAATTTTTAATAATTGTTTGTAGAATGTAATGTCCTTATTCTAGTGTGTAACAATAAAATAATTGATATATTGAAAAAACAATATGATGGGTACAACTTTACCATTCACAATTATTATATATATACCAGTATACAACTCCATATTCTCAACAAATTCATTTCAATTAACATTTCTTACATTCCAAAGATGTCGACTTCATCAAATACTACTTTCGAGTTCGATGTAAACCACAACGGAGAATTTAAACTTAACCCCTAACCTACCAACATGCTTCATTACTGAATATTTGCGTTCCATAAATGGGTTTTGAAGATATGGTTAGCTATCTAAAATGGAAAATACCAAGACAATTCAATACTCTTTACTACATGTCGCCACCAAACTACGCATTATCAGGTATGAAACAAATTAAGAATGATTATCATACTAATGTTATGTATGACATTGCAAAAGTTGCTGGGAAGCTACAGATTTTTGTTGCTCATACTCCCATAGATTTAAGCATAGTGTTGATTCCAAACGATGGTTCTTTTGAACAATCATTAACGGGTGTCATTTCTGTAGAAACTAAAATAAAACTAGAAGAATCACTAAAATATCTACATCAAATGCAGAAAAGAAAGAATAAAAAGTCTGATTACTATGGCTTATGGGGTAAACTAGGTTTTATTAACAAAACAAAACCTCATACACCCTACACGCAAACCTTTTTCAATTTTGTGGTTCATAATAGTGGTCAGTTGGTGCTCGATGAAACGAATAACACGATGTACGTCAACGGTGGAACATTCAACATCAACATTCCAAGAATGAAACTAGCAGATCTGAAACAATATTTGTTAAATATTGTAGGTACAAACATTCATGCTCTTTATTATAAAATACCACACAATGGATTTTCAGTAACTGTTAAGCTTAGAAACAACTATGATATGCATGTCATGTTTGATATATGTTCAGCGCAGTACAAATTGGAAATCTACATTGACCATATTGGTGTTAATTTTGTTATACACAAATACATTTTCCTAAATGCTAGCTTGGTAGAAATGATGAACCATATCATAACTGACTATTCAAGTAAAAATGAAGGCATTATAAGGCAGGAAACACAAAATGATTACACTTCCAACCAAATAGTTAAATGGGCGGAACAAGAACACTTTGAATACGAGGAAACCAAGGTATCATATCCGAATATAGATCTAAGCTCTATGTTGATTCACAACAATAGATCAAAGGAAGAATCATTCGGAGGTATCATTTCAGAAGAACAAAAAAAAAAGAATCACTAAGCTATCTACATCAAATGCAGAAACGGAAAAATAAAAACAAGTTCAACAACAACAATTGAAGAATCATTTGTACTAATATTCATGTAACTCAATATGTATTAACAATTTCTTTTCAATGTACACTTTTTGTTCCTCTCTTTCTTAATTAAAACAAGTGAATGACAGTTGATAAAGACTTATCAATGAAAATGTCAATTATCACTTATAAATGTACGATATATGTCAGTGTTTTTTGACTATTTCAGTCACCCTACACACAGAATTCACATTCTATTTCCCCTATATCAACTATGCTATCATCTACAATAGAAACTTGTCTCTCATACACACACTTCTTCTCTCCACTAACATACTACATGGCTTATGGAGAAAATGAGGCACGTCAAGCAATTGTTTTAAAACTACAAAGGGAGATTCAAGCTGAGGAAACACTAGCACATCAATTGTTGTGCAACTTAACACGTTATACAGAGGAAATGCATATCCGTTCGTTACAAATAACAAGGTTGCAAACTATGCCTACAACAAGCCGTAATACCTACGGATTACATGCTTTACTAATGACACTTGAAGCGGATATCCGTACCACAAACATCATTCTACGAACAAGACAACAATTGTTGAGGAGCATTTCTGCAAAGCAAAACTTCGTTAACAATTACATGGCAATATAGATTATAAAATTTTGTTGCTAAATACCACAAGGCCAACCATGTGTGTTCCTGTTGTTTGCTGTTGTTTTGTTTCCAGTTGTGTTAAATAAGGTTGCCAATCAAATAGATTGTATGTGGTTTAATTGCTATGTATAAGTTTTTTCAATATATTATATGAATCAATTACTTTTTATTCATAATGCATCAAAAAAAGTACTCAATCAACATGCTGTCTATCACTGCACATTTCACGTGATTTACAACATGATTTGACAACACAAATTTTTTAACTGTAACATATAAGACAACTCAATGACAATGTTGTCTATCACTTCAAATTACACGCGATTTACTAAAGTATCTGTCAAGTAATTGACTATAAATAGACACATATTTTAAGCACTCTTACTCACAAACATTTTTATCCTTCACACAACTTATTAATTTTATCTTTTCATTTTCTACCATGGCTAGTAACCCAGAAAACGTTAGGTTAACTGTCCTTATGAAACTACAAGAAGCAATTGATGAAGAAGCTATTTTGGAGGAACAAATTTTAGCCTTGATGCATCGCTTTGCTGATAGGTTTACGGATCGTAGGGTTGAAATTAACAATCTGATGGTTTTGCACGATCACGCACTTGTCGACTATGGCAAGTACGCCCTAGGATGCATGACTGGGGCGGACATGAAAAAATGTGTATACTTGAAAAGCGTCAGGGATGAGTTGCTAAGGAGCATGGAAGAAAAACGTCAATTGATGGCGAACTACAGAGACATGTAAAAGCATTATTGCTTAACACCAGTTTGCTAACCATGTATGTCGTTGTGTGTTGTTGTTTTTATGTTTTCATATCGTCTAAATAAGGTTGGCCATGTACTCTGGTGATTTTCATGTTGTAATGCTTTTTAATGAATACCTTCAACTTTTATGCTTTCAATTTCAACTTTTATAATTAAAAAAATTTAGATTTAAAATTTGTAAAAAAAATTTAAACATTTTACAAAATGAAAAACTGACACATTTTGCACCATCGTATCTTATTGCACCATCGTATCTTATGCATATTAAAACTTAATTTTAGTAAATTTTGATTCATTAAGTAGAGCTCATCAAAGACTACACGATAACCAATAAACAATTGTAAATAAAACATATTGGTATCCAAATACGTACGCAAAAATGCCCGAGATCTTAAATTTCAATAAACAAAACATGGTATACCCTAAATTCTAAATTTATACCTCACCAGACTTGGAAAAAAAATATTATCAAATGTAAATCGCTATCCCCAAGCGCGATTCACATTAAATTTTTTTTTATTTACAAAAGTTTTTCAAAAAAAAAACGAAAAATGTAAATCGCTATACATGTCGCATGATCTACTTTAATTTTTTTTTCTCACGAGCCAATAAAACCATGAAAATGTAAATCGCTATGCATGTCGCGCGATTCAAAAGGTCATATTGAAAAAAAAAATTGTCAGAGTTATTCCTAGATCACACACTTCCCAATTGGTTACTGCGAAAAAATACAGGACCGAAAACTCCACTTTATTTTTTTCATTTTCATTTGTTTTAAGAAGTTTTTTTTTCCATTTTCATCAACGGAGAAATGCCAAGTTTTCATGTACAATCACTACTATATAGTAAATACGGCGCATTATCAGTTATTTTTCGAACAATGCGTGTGAATAGTGATCGGCTCATTCAGAACCGCTTACGGAATAATTTATCGTCATACATTGAGTTTTTAGAGAAGTAAGCGTCCACTAGACCATCATGAGCACGTCATGATCTCTATCTATCGTATTTTTAGTAGTCAGGGGTTTTGGGATTGAATCGGAAGCGTGCAAAACCATATCTGCCTCTTTAAAAAACGCTAGTTCGTTACTGTTAACTTCATCTACATCATATGTGCATATAAAAAAAATAGATTAGAAGACGTGTGTTTTAAATGAAATGTGTAGAGTGTATAAAAAAATTATATTTGAAAATGTATCAAAATGTAAAAATGAAAAAGTATTAGGGTACCTATAGGTTATCTTTAATTAAGTTTTTTAAAAAAACTTTTTTTTATTAAATGACTACCTGGAGTGGTGTTTTAACTCACGAGTGAGTGACCCTCTCACGGGCTAGCTTCCAAAACACTAACACCACTCATAGGCTAGCTTCCATCTTCATAAGGTGTGAATGGTGAACCACTTATCATTGGTGAGTGGTAAAAACTATGGTGTTTTTACTATTTTTTATTTTGGTTGAGTGTGTGTGAGGTATTTAGTGAGGTACATTTTGTATAAAGTGAATATTTTAATGAAAGACGAGTTACGTTGAGTGAGCGGTGACCACTATGAGTGAAAAATGAGTGTGAATGAGCCTGAGACGGGGTTGATGTAGATGGTGAGTTTGACATTACCGCTCCACCCGGTCTAAAAAATGGGACACTGGGGGTGTTTTATTCTTTCACACGACTCGATGAGAACAACTTCTCTTTCTTTTGGGGTTTTGGCCATGCGATGCGTCGGAAATTAAGAGGAGGGACGTGTCTTTTTTGGTGGTCGTCCGATCATCCCTCACGGGTAGTCTTAAAGTTCATAGAATCTATATCATCACTGGAGAAAATGTCATATATGTTGCAGACTTGCAGAAAATATCTTATATACAGGACCATGTTTTATACATCTCTCCCACGCTTGTGTTGAAAAATGATTAATTTAAAACAAAAATCATATCAAAAGTCAGATAGAGCTTTCAAAGTTGGATTCCAAGTCTATCCTCAATTTCTGTTGAAGATAATGGACTACTGTATTTATCTTTTCTAAAACCCACAAAATAATAATAAGTGGCATGCTTGGATATTGATAGCTACCCATATTTTTGGGTCAAAATTTGACAAACAACTAGTTGTACATGTTGGCTGTTTAATTTTGATGAATCCCATAAATATAATGGGTTCTCAATTAGGGGAGACTTATGATGCTAAAAGTCACCTTTTATAGATTAAAACAAGCATATTTGTCCGCGTGTTGCTGCGGGGCGGTGTTTCTATTATTACAAATGTGAGTGTTTTTTTTTAAAATTTGTATTGTAAGATTTTAAAGTTTTATAAGTGTGGTTTGCGTGTGCTAATTTTTTAAAAATTATGTGGTTAAAGGTTGTTTTTTTTTGTATTTGGGTTTTTTTAATATAATTTATAAGATTTGAGTAAATATGTGTTAACCATGATTGCCCACGCGTTGATGCGGGCCGTTAAATTTTTTATTTTTTATTTGGTTTTTTTTGTATTTTGTGCGACTTTATTTTTCTGGTCTCATGTTTAATATTATTTTTTATATGGGTTTATGTGTTGGGCGTCATGTCGTGGGTATTTTTTTATCTGAATAAGTCAATACTTTTGTAAATTTTTTTTCTTATTTTGTGCCGAGCAAAAAAATTTTTTTTATTATTTTTGTGCAATAGTTTTTTTTTTTTTATATGGGCTTATGTGTTTGGTCTCATGTCGCGGATATTTTTTGATCTGAATAAATAAGTACTTTTGTAATTTTGTTTCTTATTTTGTGGCGAGCAAATTTTTTTTTGTAAAGTTGCCTCGTTAAAGAAAAAAAAAATGTCAAATGGGCCGGCCCAAAGTAGGAGCCCAATGGGCCGGTTACTGTAGCACCACTGTAGCAACTATGTCAAAACGACATAGTTTTATTCCACACATAGTATATGTATATAATAAAAGCATGATTGCTCACGCGTTGCTGCGAGGCGTTATTTATTTATTTATTTATTTTGTGCGGGTTTATTTTTTCGGTCTCATGTTTAATAATTTGTTTTTTTTATATGAGCTTATGTGTTGGGCCTCATGTCGCGGCTATTTTTTAATCTGAATAAATCAGTGCGTTGCTGCGAGGCTTTATGTTTTTTTTTGTTTTTTTTATTTTTTGCGGGTTTATTTTTCGGTCTTATGTTTAATAGTTTTGTTTTTTTTTTCTATATAGGTTTATGTGTTGGGCCTCATGTCGCGGGTATTTTTTGATATAAATAAATCAATACTTTGGTAAAAAAATTTCCTATTTTCTGTCGAGCATTTTTTTTATATTGTATACTTAAAGGGAAAAAAAAACCTCCTAAATGGGCTGGCCCAAACCGGGAGCCCAATGGAAAACACTGTAGCAAGCGACGTAATACTACATCGTTTTATCCCAATCATAGTATACAGATATAATAATATATAACTTGTTGTACGTACATATGATGTCATATTTACGGGTTGGGCTAAAGCACTCCCTAAGTCATTGTACTCTTTCAAAATATCCACTTGAGTCACTCTACTTTTATTTTAGGGGTGTTTGGTGTGTTGTGAGGCATCACAATGGTTGTCGGATTTGATATGAGGTGAAATAAGAACAGGAATAACAAATTGAAAAGCTTTGTTTGGTTTATGGGGGTGAATAAAAAGTAAAAAAAAAATATGCCATGAATTGAAAAGAGAAGACAAAATCCTAAAACCCACATATTTGACATGTAATGGATCTATAGGTTTCATAATAACTATTCATTTCATGTAACACAAATTTTTATAAACCAAACATTTATTTTTGAGATAATTCCCCATCTTTCATTCTACAACCCTTTATCAAACGCCCCCTTAGAGTTAAGTATATTTTTGGTCCTTGTGATTTGGTGCATTTTTTACTTTTGGTCCAAAATTCAAAAAAGTTTTGTTTTAGGTCCAAAACATATAGTTTCGTTTCACTTTTGGTCCAAATTCACATTGACTGTTAGTTTGACCAGTTAAATGATATAAATGACTAAAATACCCTCATCTTGTTGTGGTTAAATTACTAAAATACCCTCTTTCTCATTTTATCTTTTTATATAATAATAATAATAATAATAATAATAAGGATGCTGAATCTTCTTTTTCTTTATCTCCTCGACAGATGGCCTTGTGGCAATCTCAAAAGGAAGATCATACTTCAGACTGGCTTCGTGTGGTTTCGATTTCTGGGTTGGGACAGACTATGAACGGTAAAACTTACCGTTGTGTTCTATGTTACCGGTTAGGTGTCCCCCTATTTTCTGTCTCAAAGCCATGCTCAGCCTGCTCCAAAGTCTTTACGGGGGATATTTATGGAGACCATGCTGTATCATGTGCCGGTATTATTGGTATCAAGCATCGACATAACGTGGTGCGTGATACTTTGGTAGACATATGTTTTCGGTCAGGGATTTCGGCTGGCAAAGAAGTTGATATTGGTCTTGGTGGAGGTCATGACAAAGCCTTACGTCCCGCAGATATTTTACTATACTCGTGGGACGGAGGGCTTGACGTCTGTGTGGATCTGACAGGGTCCTCTCCGTTGACGCAGACTGGGATGGCTGATTTTGTGCCGGGTCGAGCGGTGACTGAGGCCGCACAACGTAAACGTGTTAAATACGAGGCGAAATGTGCGGATATTGGATACGGTTTTCTCCCTTTCTCATTCTCTTCTTTTGGGGAACTTGAGAAAGATGCGATGACATTACTGAAGCGGATCCGGAAGTTTTCCATGGCTCAAGACATTGGGGCACGAGCTGCTGTTCACATTTTTAATAGGATTAGTTTTTCCATTGCTAAAGGAGTGGGGGCCCAGATAGTATCTCGGCTTCCCTCCAATTTGTTGTAATCCCTATTATTCTAATGAAATAAAAAAATAATAATAAGAATAATAATAATAATAATTTATAAATATTGATACTTTAAAGTATAAAAATTCTAAATTACAACGTAATTCAAACTTTCTATCAAACTTCCTATATAATCTAAATTCCTTCACTTAATGTAATTGTAGTGACTGGATTACCCAGGAATCTCAAGTTCCATATCACAAAAAATTAAACACAAAAATACACCACGGAAAACCAAAGATTCATTAGAATATCAATAATTTTTTTTATTAAGATCATATTCAAAACCAAGATCCATATTGGTGAGCCATAGCCAAAACTCATGCCATGGCATGGCACGAAGCTAACAGCCAACCATTCCTCAAGCTCTAAGATTTTGTTCTGGCGCCATCAAATATTACGCATTTTCTTTTCACACATTGATTTTTTTTCTTATCAAGCTACTAATATTTGACACGGAAATCAAGTACGGTTATTTAGTGACGATGCAATAGGACACAGATATCCTTTATGGATTTTGATAAGTGTAATGCAATAAAGTTTTTGACATTGAAAACCCCATAGGTAAAATTTTATTAATAACCATTATTTATAATGGTGAAAACCCTAATACCCTAAACCCACAAACCGAGCTTGGGCCTATTACATGAATAACTTTGACTGACAACTTTGACTAACATTAATTACTTTGACTAACATTAATTACTTTGACTAACAACTTTGACTAACATGAATTACTTTGACTAACATTAACATATATCCTCTAATACTCCCCCGTAATCCGAGCGGTGAAATCGCGAAAGCTCGAATTGAAGAAGAAAATTAAGAAAGCAAAATAAAACAATAAACCAAAATAAAACGGGATAACCCAAAGTATCCACTATTCTAATTTTTGTTTACGGATAACCAAAGTATCCAAAGGATAAACCAATGTATCCCAAACAGTCGTCTCGGGAATAAGAACCCTAGATTCGACACCAACAAAAGTCGTCTCGGGAATAAAAACCCTAGATTCGACACCAACAAAAGTCGTCTTGGGAATAAGAACCCTAGATTCGACACCAACAAAAGTCGTCTCGGGAATTAATACCCTGGATTCGACATAAAAAAAATAAAAGCAAAAACTATAATTATAGAGTTGCAGAGTCAACACCAAAACCACCAATGACAGAACACAAAATCTTCTCTTTAGCTTTCCCATCACTCATTCCCTTAGCTTTCGTTTCAAACAAATCCTTCATGTCCATCATCTACTAACGACAATCAGTAGTAGTCCTATAGACCAATTAATGAATCAATACTGGTATTTTGCTATTTTGTTGATGAGCCACCTCTGGATATGATTTTAATGGCAAACAGCAACAAGATAAAGAACAGTAAGGTAGATTTGTGGTTTTTATTGTGTCTATTTTTTTGGATCTTTGGTTTTATTGACGAGAGGGAGGTGAGTGGTTTGACGGGATGGTTTAATGGAGGCGGCTCAACATAGCCACCTCGGTCTGAGGATCAGACCTGCTCTGATACCATGTTGGACATTGAAAACCCCGTAGGTATAATTTTATTAATGACCATTATTTATAATGGTGAAAACCCTAATACCCTAAACCCACAAACCGGGCTTGGGCCTATTACATAAATAACTTTGACTAACAACTTTGACTAACATTAATTACTTTGACTAACAACTTTGACTAACATAAATTACTTTGACTAACACTAACATATATCCTCTAATAATGATTTGATTGATTGATTTAAAAAATGATTTGTGAGAATTTGAAAATACTCATTCACAAGTTATTCAATCGCATTAGAAAAAATAAAATAAAGTAAAGAATTCCTTTGGTGTTCCTCCAATACCTACGTATTATCACCAACCCCTGTCTCCTTCCTCCTGATGGTCGTACGTTGGTTAAATATGGGCTCAAACATAAAAAAACGGGCCATAAAGCAACATACTTTTCCACCCACCGAATCTGTCACTGACGTTGAAGAATATAGTTGTGGTTAGTGCATGCACAACACCTTCACGAGTACAAATGCAAAATTCTACCAACATTTATAAGTATTTTCACGCAGATCCAAAATGGCTGGTTTTGTCTTAATTTTTTATCTTCAACCTTAATCCCCGATTTCAGTTTCATCATATTTATCATTGAAATCGTGATGGGTTTGTTAAATTTTACTGTTATTCGGACTATTTTTATT